>JABFPJ010001773.1:0-23184 GCA_022817425.1 Gryon sp. ZL-2020 | reverse complement strand
ACAAACAGACAGACAAACAGACAGACAAACAGACAGACAAACAGACAGACAAACAGACAGACAAACAGACAGACAAACAGACAGACAAACAGACAGACAAACAGACAGACAAACAGACAGACAAACATAGATTGAAATTTATATATTAGTAGGTTTAATAACTAACATGTTAAAGTACATTAGCTAGCTTTAGACATTTAATAATAAAAATCCTAACAGAAATAAGTAATCAAAAAAATATATACAATATAAACAACATGCAAGAATTAGGTTCTTTCAGTTTCGTTAGTTTTGTTAATCCTGCTGGTTATACAATTATACATACTTCTTATTCATACAAATAGGCTCACAAAAATCCGCGTATGTTGCGCATTCACATTAGATGTACACCTACAAGTGCGCGTAGATTTAAACCTTTGCGCGTTTACACGAAATATTATATTTACTTTTTTTAGCCAAGAAACAGTGCTTATTAATAATTATCTTTTGCTTATTTATTTCTTAGATTCTAGTAATGGCTTATTAATTAAGCTGTTTCATTTATAATGATCGCTTCTTTCCTAGGGAGCGATGGAACAACAATTCCAAAATAAGAATTATTGTGAATCTCAACCCAGTAGAGATTCAAACCGCTATTCGATATAGGAGTGCACTGAATTGGGATCCAAGAGACCAACAACTGTCGGTTATGCTGCAATTGCGCTGAGTTAGTGAGAATTGATGTCAAAAATGCTAGTAATGCAGAATGCATAAAACTGAAGGTCTTAAAATGAAGTTCAACAACTGTTTGCTGTACTTGCAACAACCAACCGAATATTCTGAGCCGCCTTCTTGTGAAAGCAAGAGTGAAAATATTCATCGATACGAATGTTTACTTTCCTGAATCAAGTCGGGTTTGTCCTCAGCATTAGCACAAAGAAAAGCTTATAAAGATTCTTTACGAAGGCTTAAAATCTATAAAAGGACCTATAAAACTAGATGGTATGGTAATTGGTAATAGTTTCTTACAAGAATAACGACGTATCGGTTCAGAATCGAGAGGCGAGAAGTGGATGATATTTACGTTGTTAAATAGATAATTATAATTTCAATTTTTCTTTTTGATTAAGACTATGAGGAACCAGAGTATATGAATAATTTCATTCTTTCTTGAGACTTGTTTATTGCATGTAATTAACACATTTTTCCATATAATGGCACTTACGTTTCACTCAATCTACTTGAGCCTCTTCAGAGCTATCGAAATAACAATTATGTTGACAAGCAATATTCTTCTTTTATTTTTGCATACTTCCATACAATCATTCTAACATAAATACCTTTATATGTGTCTATACATTACTTACTTTGTTTATTTTGTCAGTTTTTCTCTCAATTGTTGTCGTCAACTTTAGTTTTTTGAAAACCAATAAGATTGATTTAAAATAAATCAACTTGTAAATCAATAAATAAACAATTGTAAACAAGTACATAATTAATTAAGTGTACAACAACACGTGATAAATCAAGTACACAGCGACATTTAAAGTATTTGCGAAATTGACTAGATATGTTTTGTTTTCGTTATCACAGAAATGTATTGATGGATCTAACTATCGGAAAAAGAAGTACTTACGTCCAAATAATCAGCTGATAATACAGGGATCTGAGATCTATATAATGCGAATCATTTGAATAAAGTTGAATGTTAGAATGATTGTATGAAAGTATGCAAAAATGAAAGAAAAAAATTGATTTTCAACATAATTGTTATTTCGACAGCTCTGAAGAGGCTCAAGTAGATTGAGCGTAACGTAAGCGCCATTATATGGAAAAATGTGTTAATTACACGCAATGAACAAATCTCAAGAAAGAATAAAATTATTTTCATTCCCTGGTTCTTCATGGTCTTAATCAAAAAAAAAAAATTTGAAATTATAATTGATAATAAGGAACATTCTTTGAGCAAAAATATATATTTTATTAAATAGATAATATTCAGAGAAGTTTCCATATATTTATTAAGAAAAATATTATTTAAAGTATAGCCACTAAAGAAACACAGATCATTTCGATATTATTAGTTTTTGTCAGTTGCAGCCAAAAAAAAACTCAATAATGCACCGCAAAAATCATTGAATGTTTCGAAAACGGATTTGCACTGATTATATGAATTGAAAGTTATAATTTGTGGCAATAAAAACTTTTTTATAAGAATGAAACAGAGAATTTTATTGCATACAACATAAAGTTTTGTTTAATATTGCAAAGATTTTGTTATTCACTTATATATAATAAGAACTGTAATCAGCGATTATAAATAATATACTATTTAATATCTATATTGTTAAATATAACACTTTCCCCATTATTTACTTAATCAAATTATTTTTCCATTGACATCAATCCATCCACATCCATCCGAAGAAAATACGAAAAATTCAGAAAATTTGACCGAAACCGGATTTCTATAAGAAAAGTGCGGGGTTCTTTCGTAATTTATTTAAGAAATTCCGTAATTACAAATTTGTTAAATAGAACTTAATTCATAAATTTTTGATGAATACACTGGGCACAAAAAAGGCCATCTAGCAGTAGTTAAAAAATGAGCCATTTTCAAACCGACATAACTTTTACAATTTACATCGAAATTCAAAGTTCTTTTTTTTAAATGAAAGGTTGAAATTTCCTCTAAAAGAAGATGTCATATAAATTTTCAAAAATTTGGTTTTTGTTAAGACAAATTAAATGTAAATAAAACAAAATTTTTTGCGGTAAATTTTACTGACTTTGGATGAGTATAGCGAAAAAAATTGCCCCCATAACCCCTCATTTTTTGCAGTAATCTTAACATTCATTCCTTTCTGAACAAAATGAAAAAAAAATCTTTCATTTTACGTGAAAAATGGCAATGTTATGGCCAATTGAAAATGATAGTGCATTTTCGCGTCTCTTGCATTTCATGGAGATGCTACGAAATGTACAAGCATAAAAAAACATGCAAACACTGGTTCATGGTATTGGCATGGCATTGGTATGCCAATGCCATACCAATGCCATACCAATGCTAAATGAATTAATTTGATTTGAAAATCTTGAGATTCATATGAAAATAGTCATAATATGTGACTTTTGGAACGTTTCATACATAATAACTACACGGACCGAGGTCGGGCTGTAACTCGGGCTTTTATCGGGCTTTTTTTAATGTAACTTCAAAGAACTTCCAGAAATCTCATAAATTTCATCAAAAAGTGGTATCATTACTTCCAAACATTCCGCACGATTCAAGTGGAAAAATATTTCTTCAAAATATAACAATTTAAAGTAATACGAAACAACAGCCCGTAAAAAAGCCCGACTTTAGGCCCGCACATGCCTAATTATTGATAATAATTTAATAATGAAATAATTTAATTAAGTAATTTCATTCTAAAATTCGTAGATTTTCGAACTTTATGTCGACTATTGCAATTCTGTATGTTAAATACATACATATGCATAGCATGTATTCTAAGATGTATTTATATACCATGTTTATAACCGGAGATATTAAGAATGTAATGGAATACTCTGAGGGAAAAATTTAGTTAAAGCAACTGATATTCAGTTATAACAACTAAAATATAACGTTTGTTTCAAACCAACTTAGCACGGTATTCAACCTAACCAACAAAATTTAGCTGTTTTTGTTTAGTAGTGAGAACTAAAAATTTTGTAATTAAAACTATTACACTGGAAATAATAATGACATTAAAACAGCATAAGAAATAATGTTGAATACATTATATTGACACTGCATAATGATAATGTTATTTCAACATGGTTTTAAAACGAGATTAACATGCGAGGTTCTGCCAAAATAGAAATCATATTCCTTATTTTATTTATAACATTTTGCAACAAGATAATTTACGAAATGTATAAGACCAGGAAATTCATACTTTATAAATTATAAATGACGATCTTACGAGTCAGCCTTTATGTTAGTGAGTATGATCACAACTGCTGAATCAGTAAACATAACCTGAATCGCCAATTTTTAGTAATGAATATTAAAATGTTTATTAATAATTATAAAGTAGTGCATTTATCATAACAAAATAAATTTAAATAACAAATAACAACTTGACTAAAAAATTATTTCTCATTACTGAAACAACTAAAAATTTAAGTTGTTTCAACTAAATATTTCCCTCAGTGTATGTTTAATTTACGACTACTTTTTTAACATGTAATGAAATAGATTTCATTAAACATTACTTTTATAAAGTGTAAGTTTCTCATTGAGCATTATATTTGTAATGTGTAATGAAAACTTTGTCATTAAAGTAAAGGAGAAGTTCTGCTGCCACAAAGTTAGAGTCTTTTGTTAATAAAAAATAATAATATTTTGTTAAATAATAATAATATTTAACAGTAAATTAGTATAAAACGACCAAACCGCCATTCTTGAATTCTGGGAGAATATTGTAAGACATTTGACGTATTTTTGTAACAAGTAATTTTAATATAAGATGATTTTTACTTTTTTTTCTCACTTCGTAAACAAAAAATCATTATACATTTTAAATAATACATTAAACAACATATTATATACATCCAAATGTATAAAAAAGTGAGAGAATGGCGCTCTGGTCTTTAAATGTAATATAAATGGTTCATTTATTTTTGATTTAAGAAATCTGTAATATCGATAATGTATTTCATTAACCAGTAATTTATAATGTGATATGAAAAGTTATTGATAAACCAATACTCTTGTAATATGTAATGGAATATATTTATTTATATCTATATTGGCGATTAGTTCAATGATCGAGATTCATTCAATTGTATTTTATTATTATTATTGTTATTAAAATTTCGTAAAATATAAATAGATGGCTTATTTTATTTTTTGATTATACGCTCGCGCCTCAAGCCCTACCTAGGAAAGGGGAGGTCTCGATCAGCAAGAGCGCTCTCCCTCTATCCGCTTTTGATAAAACAACGCGCATCCGATTCGCGCACCGGAATAGTAGACTTACTTGCAGTCTCTGCAAGTGTCAGTTGGCTATCGAGCATCAATGAGAGAAGTATGCCACTCTCTTTCATTCACAAGTAAGTTCATTTGTATATGAACTTTTACTTCCTTCCCTTAAAATCCTATCCAATTTGTCCGGTTAGGGGGTTGTAACCACCACCGGACATCCTATCGATCTCTTTCTTTTTGTTATGTTAATAATATTTTATTAAATTGTATATTAATTTTCTAATTTGTTTCGTTGAAATATAACTCGTTGTCAGTTCAAATGCTTGATCTTGCTCGTTAAGTGTTATTGTATTGTCATTATTGACATTATATTCTTAAATTCAAATTAAAATTAAATTTCATTAAAGAAATTGAAGGCTCGTTGCCTATACATATATATATATATTTTATTCTATTTGTGTTAAGTGACGCGTCGTCACTACTATTTATATTATAAATTTTAGATATAATTTAATTCATTCAAATTAATTTGAAGTAATTAATGAGTCATTAATTACTGTAATTAAATTTAAAACTTTTGCTTTATTTTTAAATTGAGCTTTTCGGTGCAATAACGTACAGTCTATTTTTTTAACATGAAATGGAATATGTTCATTAACCATTATCTTTATAACGTGTAATGATAAGTCTTTCATTGACCATTACGTTTGTAATGTGTAATGAAAAGTTTCTTATTACTTATTATTTAGATATTGTAATGCAACTTGTAATAATTATTGACATATTAATGCTAATATGTCATTTTCACGTCGGAAAAGTGAAAAAAATAAAATAAATATCAAAAAAATAAGTTTTCCAGATATAGTCACAGCAATTCAATGGCTATCTAACCTGAAAGAATAAATTATTTTTTTATTATCGTGACCCTTGTTTTACCTGAGCGTTCGTCGATGGCACTTTATAAGTTTAATTAATTGACGTTGTGTCAATATGTTCTTTTCTTTCCCATTATCAACCAGTTGCTTTAACTGAGTCATGACTAAGTTCAATTGTGCACATGTATGAAAGACAAAGATCGCTGCCAAACTACATAGAGCAATTGTTATAGTACACTCCAAGTAGCCAATAAGCGTCTGTAGGCAAAAAAAAATTTCATACGTTGGATTCATAGTTACATTAAAAAATTTACTATAAACTGGATAAGATAATGGTTTAATTTTGATAGCATTCTTAAGGTTCCGAATCAATATTGATATCGGCACAACATCATGAAAAAACAATCCGCCTGAATACATAAATGTTGCACTTATGAAGCCCAAGGAACGTCCCGATTTTGCACCTTGAATCATTATTTTTCGATCATTTAATGTTAATTCTCTATTCCAGTCCTCCTTTATATGATACATACAATATCTGATATTGTGGGCTTGTAAGATAAGTGCCTGATACTTTAAAATGGCCATTACGCAAAAGCTCAATGGTCCGAAAAGATTTATTCGGGATTGCGGATTTTCAACGAATGCGTACAATCCAACGACAAGCAAGTGAAATATCAGCAAAAAGAAACAGATAAGAATCACAAATGCATTGATCAAGTTTATTATAACTCTTTTGTTTGCTATCGTCCAAATACCAATTGGCCAAAAAAAATATCGATTCCATTGTAAGGAATAATTTATGTCTTGCTTAAAATTTGAATTTTTTAATATAAAAGTCATAGTTTGGAATGTTTTGCTAATATGTTGCGCATGTTCAATGTTTATTTGAAACTTTTCAACACTTTTATGGCTTGGGATAATACATTCAAGTCCTAGGATTCTCCAGGCTACTGAAATATGTACAAGAAAGATAAGTAAAAGGCATAACTATGAAAGGGTGTTATTATCTTGAAGACTTCACGATTGTAGGCAGATTCTAGAGTATAGAATATTTAACTTTGAAAGAGAGAAAAATTATTCGGTAGTTCATAATTAGAAAGTTAATATTTCTTGCAGTTACATCATAAAATATTTACAGTCTTTTTGGGAAACAAAATTCGTTTTTCACCTGATAAGCATTACAATCTGTAATTATTTTGGGTTGTTTTGAAGTAAAACACTGATTTAACTTTTTCATTTGGTTCATAGAAAGTACCAAAATTTTAGATATAAAAGCGAATTTTCCAACTCATAATTATTTACTCAAGTATAATTAAATGTTCATAAGTTTAGTTATGAACACTTAAATTTACATTTCTATTAAATTAGAACAGTTATATACAGTATTGGTAATAAATCATGAGTGGAGTTAAACAATAAGTAAGAAAAATTACTTATACATTCATGAACCTATCCAGAAGTAGTGCAAACATTGTCTTTTTTAAGTATTTGCAATATTCAAAAGAAATGTTCAAGAAAATAAAAGTGTTAGTGCTAAAAATTGAAATTTGATAGTGATATAAAATTTTAACCGAAATAATATATAGCTAGTCAAAGTAACTTTCATTATATATGTTAGGCTCAAAGACCGAAAACGCTCATTGAGCGAAAAAAACGACCATAACGCGTTGTGGCTCATCGAAAAAAGCCACAACGTGTTCTGAGCGTTTTGAAACACCCACAACGCGTTGTGACAGATAGAAAAATGCCACAACGCGTGGTGACAGATAGAAAAATGCCACAACGCGTTCTGATATTTTGAAAAGGATGAGATTGAATTCTTTTAAACAAAAATACTGACAATTAAATGTTTATTAAAGATAATTCAATTTTTTTAATTATTTAAATTAATTTAATTCATGCATATAGTCCATTTATTTATTTAAATTGATTTTTGATCCTAAATATATATTATTATTAATAATTATCATAATTCTTATAAATAATTATTAAAATTATAAGGCTTATGAAATGTATTCAGAATTAATACATTTGTTTCAATATTAAAAGTTCAAAGACGTTGTAGCTTATCGTTGAATTGTTTGTATTTTGAACAATGAAGTTTAAACTTATTTACATGTGAATCATGTGATGACATAACCGATCAGCTGTGATTTGACTTCGAAATGAATTCAGAAATTCAAAATAGATTTTAATAATTAATAAAATTATAAAGTTTATAAAATAAACCAGAAGGGTGTCTTGTTACCTTTTCAAACGGTATTTTTTCAAATAAAAGTGTTGACTATGTAAAGGCGAACATAAGGGGTGAAAAATAACAAGTAAATATCTATTTCGAAAAATAAATTTAACAAAATAAATGAACTATATGCATGAATTAAATTAATTATATAATTTTTAAAATTGAATCATCTTTGATAAACATTTAATTGTCAGCATTTTAATTTAAAAGGATTCTATCTCATCCTTTTCAAAATGTCAGAACGCGTTGTGGCATTTTTCAAAATATTAGAACGCGTTATGGCATTTTTCAAAATACCAGAACGCATTGTGGCATTTTTCTATCTGTCACAACGCGTTATGGCTGTTTCAAAACGCTCAGAACGCGTTGTGGCTTTTTTCGATGATCCACAACGCGTTTTGGTCGTTTTTTTGGTCATTGAGCGTTTTCGGTATTTGGGCCTAACATATACAGTATTTCTAAAGATAAAATGAAACATCATTCATGGATAACATAAAAAATCGATATCAGAAATAATTAATATTCTTAATATTCCTCATTTTGTTGTTATTCATTATATCCGTATTATTATTGATTAGCAATTAGATATTTAAAACTCAAATGGAATAGTACAACATTTTTCTTAATCAGTAGAAGTATTTGCATAATCAAGAGACACGGTAGTGTCCCTGGCCAAGTACAAAAAAATACTTGTTTTTTGTGCCGCCAGGACTACCGTGTCTCTTTTCAGAAACAAGCAAGTCCCGGTTTTTGACATTGAACAACAGTAATATTAGTAATTAAAACAGTAATTACAACCCGTACGGAAAAAAATATAAGTCAAAATATATGTAAAAATATGTAACTTTTTGCCGCTAAAATATATTTAAAAATATATTTCAAATATATTTTTTATATGTAAATATATTTTTGCATATATTCTACAAATATATTATTACTTATATTTTTACAAATATACCTCAGAAATATATTTGAAATATATATTAAATATATAACTTTTTGCCGAAAATATATGTGCACATATTCACATATATTTTTGCATATATTTCGAAATATATTTTCTTCCGTTAGGGAAGCTTTTTGTTTATCTTGTGTCTATTCTTTATAAAACCAATATAAGTAATTGGTTTAAAAAAAATCGTTTAATATGTTTAACAGCGAAAAATTCTCTCCAAATTCCTCCAAAATATCTCAAGATAAATGTCATCAAAAATGTCCATCAAAAAATCTAATGAAATAATCATACTATTAATTCGTATTTTAGGTACTTAATTTCGGCTTATACTGGTATATGAGAAAACGTTAAAAAAACTGCTTATTATCTTATATAAATTACTTAAACAAATTAAATAATAAAATTAATATATAAAGATAAACTTAAAAATAATTGAAATACACTGGTGGCAAAAAAACGCATCACTTTTTTCATCCCAAAAATTGCAAAAATTGAAAAATAACACTCTTTTTTTTAACGCATCAACTTGATTAGCATTTTTCTACAAAAATTTCCAAATAAACTTGTTGTTTTTGTGTTTAAATGAAAAAATTTGGTCCATTCTCATTAATTTGCTAAAAAGAACTTGTTTTTTCGCTGCTTTCTGTCAAAGTTAAAATCAGTTAAGAAGACATTTTCTTTTTACTAATTAAGCACACATAAACACACATAAACTTGTACAAAAAGTCATAAACACAATTTAACATTCAGTATTCCTGAGTAAAAATGTCAAAAATGGATTAAATTAATGTAAATTGAATAAGCTAAATTTCGTCCAAGATTAACTTTTCATCTTAATTTGTTCAGATTGACCCAAATTTCTTGTTTTTGAAGCGAAATCAATAGCTTTATTTAGCGAATTTTGCAAAAAAATGCAATTAAAGTTGACGCATTTTTTACATTTTTTTTGGTTATGTTTACAGTGCTAAAACGTAAAAAAATGTCACGTGTAACAATATTGCGTTTCACATATCGAAAGAGGAAAAATTCACCTTCAATTTAAAAAAAAGTTTATTTTCGTTGGTTTTTAAGAAAATTACAGTTTTTTGAAAATTAACAATGTTTGGGATGAAAAAACTGATGCGTTTTTTTGCGGCCAGTGTATTTTAAATATTAATGCAATGATTAGTGATTCAAATTTAGTCCATTGTTATGTTTAATGCAATTAATATAATAGAAAATAGAATAATATATTAATAATATTCATTCACACGGTAAATATAAATTTAATAAAATAAATGTAAGTCATTTGATAGTACATCGAATGCTTGTCTTAAAAATAAATTCTATAATTTATTGAATCCTTATGCCTATTACAATTTCAAAATTGTGATATATGAGCTCGGGTAAATGTGAATTTTTTCGATTAGACATAAAAGCTACAATTAGGCAGAGTACAGTTTGTGGGCCTAATTTGTACAATCTAGTTATTTATTAATGTTATTTTATATTATTAAGATTAATATTATTATTATTTATTAATATTATTGATATTATTATTATTATTATTGAAATTTCTACCAGATTAATTGATAATTAGGTAATGTCTTTAAAATTAACTTTATCTAACATTCAAAAATATTTTACTAATTTTAATGAATATGACATTTTGAAAAGCTCATCAAGTACTTTTATTTAATAAACGAAAATAAATTTTGAATTAAAATTAGATTTTATTTTAGATTCATCTTTTAATTCAGAAAGTTTTATACGTCACTTCTTTTTAATTTTTAGACTTTTTTGTACTTGACCTTTACTTTTTATTTTATCTGATAATAATTTTTTCTGTAGGTGATAGATACAATTATAAAAGGCAATATTTCTACTATAATTTCAGTTCTTACTTTACACATTTCATCAACTTTTTACAATACGAAATATAAAACAATAAAACAAATAAACAAAATATTAACTCACTAATATTTCTATTAAAGCTCTGTAATTTTCGAAATATTTCATAACGTCAATTTTATGTTCCATGAAGAAAACCTCGCGCCAGCCAGAACAGTCATCAATGAAAGTAATGAAATAGCTATTCTTCCCCTTAGCTGTCACCCTCATCGGACGACACATATCTTAGTGAACGATGTCTCCAACGGCAGACTGCCTTTTCGATTTCTCCGGGAATGGAGCACGAGTCATCTTCCCCTAGAGACATAACTCGCACGTAAACTCTTCGTTCAGATTAACGACGTGCACTCCTCGAATCGCTTCGTACTCGATGGCTTGACGCAAAGATTTCAGGTTAAGATGACCTCCGCGCTGATTCCTTGGTTGACACTGTCCGGAATGTAATACAAACCGTTTCCGCGGTTCGCGACCAAAAACACATTCTTGGCACTATCGGCGACACTAGCTCTATTTTTTGTAAAGATAAAGATATGACACTAAATCCTCTATTGGTAATCTTACCTACGGATATTAAATTTGTACGAAGGTCCGGTACAAAATAACCTGTTGAGATTAGGTCAGTAGTCGCGAAAAACAAGGACAACCAAAATTCAGGTGAAAGTTTTATTTAATAAATATGGATTTAGTAACAACGATGTATATCAGACGCAAATACCAAACGCCAAAAAGCTAAACAGATGGCGCAGTCATTTTCACACATTTATTGAAAAATAAAGAAACAATAGCTGTTACAATTCTCAACAATTTTCTTTCTTTCTTTTTCTAAGAAAAGTTATTCAATAATTGCATGCAATAAATAATATTTTAACCCTTCTCCGACCAGATTTAGTCCAATGGACTCGGTAGAAAAAAAAATACGATCGAACTTTTTCTCGTGGGACAAGGATAGAAAAAAAGCCTGGTCGGAGAAAGGTTAAATTAGTATACAAATTCAGCACTGTTTACTAATTTTCTGCAAATCGGACATGTTCTACTTTGCAGATTCATGACACAATCGTAGCGAAACTGAAAATGACTGCACAGCATCAGTATGTGTGTCTCTAATGGATATAAATTACTTTATATCCATTAGATAATGGTTTCTGCCATATTCATCTGTAATAATAAATAAGGAGATATTATAATCAGAGTTGGAAAAAAACGAAAAAATCGTTACTCGTTACCCGTTCGTTATTCGTTAAAATTAACGCGTTACTTCTTCGTTATTCGTTACTAAAAAGTAACGAATGAAAAATTTTTTGTTCGTTTTTCGTTAGTGATAACGAATAACGAAATAACTTTGCGTTATTTCAATTTTATTATCATTTAAAAATTGCAAATATTCAATATATACACATAATGAAATAATAACTCATTAAAAATTACTATGTATCCAAGTAAACTTGTGATGGTAAATCCATTTAGTAAATTTTACTTTTTGACTTAGTAGTTTTTTTATAATTTTAACATTATAAAAAAAACCCTCTTCGAGTTTCGAACTCGGTACCTGCCGCTGTATCTTAATAAGCCGTCGTACTTTAACCTCGCGGCTATTCGCCCGACTGTCGTTAAAAGACTTGTTATGTTACTTAAACTATCAAGGCGTGAAATTTATTTTCACATAATATTTACAATGAGACTTAGTAAAATTTCATCAAATATTTGTAAAAATTACTATTAATTTAGTGAAAAATCATGAAAATTAAGCAAATTTTAATCAAAATTTATCAATTATCACAAAAACGACAATACCGTCACAAGTTTACTCGGATACATAGTAATTTTTAATGTTTATGAGTTATTTTCTTACGTGTATGGTCATAAATCGTTACTAATATATAAAAATTTATTAACTGAATATTTTATAAATTATTTATATTAATAATAATAATAATAATAATAATAATATTAATTATATATTATATATTATATTATTAATATTATTATTATTTGTATTGTTACATAACTAATCAAACAATAACAATCGGCCGGTACATTTATTTTCTATGTTATTGACTGCGGATAATTAGCGTACTCAGTACAAGCTAATTTAATCATAATTTGAAACCGCGCAATTTTGACAGGCGTTATCGGTGTTTTTACGCGTTAAATCTATTTAATAGTTGAACGATTATAATAATGAGTAGCAGTAATGATTACGACGAAGATGATCCTTCACAGAGTTTTACAAATTTGTCCATATTAGATTCCGATACTGAAAACAGTTCCACAGGTTCGGAAGTAAAAAATGCTGATAATGAAAACTCTGCTCAAAACTTTACCAAAACTTGCAAAAAGCTACTTATTTTCAATAATCGGTACTTTAAAATTAATTTTGAATTGTCTTGTTCAACGAGAAAATCAATTGTAGCAGTCTGTAATGTTTGCAATGAAGAAAAATTGATACGAGGTTCATTGCAAAGTCGATCGAATTTTATAACACATTTAAAGGTATTATTTTTTATATTTTACAGCTAAATTTTCTTTAATTAATTGTAACTGTCAATATGAAATTCAATTTATTTTATATTTAAATATATCGAATTGAAAACTCTTTTTATAGAAAGTCCACAAACTTATGTTAAGTATATACAAAAAGATCGAACGAAATTCCGGCGAGGAAAAAAGCTCAAGTGAGTGTCCACGATTCAAAAACAAAAATTTCTCAATAACGTAAAAATTTTGTATTGGCAAGTATGAGTTCGTTCTCAACGGTGGAGTTGCCAGAATTCCGTCAAATGGTTGATGGTAAAAATATTAAGCCAATAATTTTAAAGTGATTAAATATATTGTAAGAAATGTAATGATAATAATTTTTTCTTAGATTTGACTGGAAAACACAGTATAGATCACATAAATAGGAAATCTGTGGCCAAAAATGTTGATCAAATTTTCAACAAAAATATGAAGGACATCAAACAGCAGCTCGAAAACCCAAATTTGTACGTCTGCACCACGGCGGATATTTGGTCGTGTCGTACGCGTAGCTTCATGGGTGTAACAGCCTATTGGGTAGGAGCTTTTAGTGAAATTGTTTATTAACAACATTTAGATTTAAATAAGTAATTTCATGTTAATCAAACCAAAATATATGTTATGATTATAGTCAAATTTAATATAAATTATTTAAATATGCAGCTAAAATATGGTACTTTTTTAACTATATGTAGAATGGTATATTTTTTAATTAGAGTTTTATTAAGTATCAATTTATTTAATTATTTTTAAATATTTTATTGCAGATAGATCCGGAAAGCTTGGAAAGAAAAAATGCAGCCTTGGCATGTCGTAGATTTGAAGGACCACACAATCACGCGAGAATTGCTGAGGTTTTAATCGACATCCATAAGTCATATGGACTAACAGATAAGAAATTAGTCGCTACGGTTACTGACAATGCCCGTAATTTCGTTAAAGCTTTCGAAACATTTAGTCACCAAAACGATAACGGTATTTATTTTTCTAGATTCATACATAACAGATTTTATGGATTTTAGTAATAGTACTATATAGTAATATTCGGTTTTTCAGAGCTCTCGTTTACAAATATATAAACGTGTATATAATGTTTTATCTACAAATATATATGATATACTTATATTTTTCTGGTGTAACATCTAAATTCGATACACTTAAATAAACTTATTAATTTAAATTTGAATAATGTTTGTTATTTAGATTTTCTTTTATTTGAAAAGATATAATTAGTTTGGTATAATATATTATTTCTATTCAAAAGTTGGTAATAATGTATTAATGCAGATATTATTGCATTATTTTTAACAAAACAGCACACAATTAATTATTAAGCATTGCAGTTAACGAAGTAACGATAAAGTAACATGTTATTTTGTAAAAAGTAACGAGTAACGTTGAAATAACGCGTTACTAATAACGTTTACCGATTAACGAGCGTTAAAAACTTTGCCCAACTCTGCTTATAATATATAAAATTAATTATTCAAACTAAAATTACACAATTTTGTACAAAATTACTGGAAACTAATTTAATTGTATTTCAGTTAATTTTCTTTTGTTTTTATTCTTACTTCAAATATATTTCGAGATAAGTTAAAAAAGTATAAAGAATAATTATAAACTAATTCATTTGAAAAATTTTGATTGAGTGAAGACAATGTTATACACAAATTGTGAAATAATCATTGTTTTGAAGTCAGTCTTGTCCGAATAAGTTTTCAACATATGAACATAGAACATATGAACCAGGGACGGGCAAAAACGTAATAATACATTACTTTTGAAATATAACATTTGTATTAAATAATAGAACTTATTTTATTAACCATTTAAGTGTAATAAAAATTTAAAAAATACCATTATATATTCAAAAGTAATGGTTAATGAAAAACTTTTCATTACATATCACAAAAGTAATGGTTAATGGAAAACTTTTCATTACACATTACAAAAGTAATGGTTAATGGAAAACTTTTTATTACAAATTACAAAAGTAACGGTTATTGGAAAAATTTCGATTACACATTACAATAGTAATGGTTAATGGAAAACGTTTCATTACATATTACAAAAGTAATGCTTAATGGAAATCTTTTCATTACATATTACAAAAGTAATGTGTAATGGAAAACTTTTCATTACATATTACAAAAGTAATGGTTAATGAAAAACTTTTTATTACAGATTACAAAAGTAATGTTTAATGGAAAACTTTTTAATACAAATTACAAAAGTAACGGTTATTGGAAAAATTTCCATTACACATTACAATAGTAACGGTTATTGGAAAAATTTCCATTACACAATACAATAGTAATGGTTAATGGAAAACGTTTCATTACATATTACAAAAGTAATGCTTAATGGAAAACTTTTCATTACATATTATAAAAGTAATGCTTAATGGAAAACTTTTTATTGCACATTATGCTAAGTGTTCGATTCCTGTTGTTGTAGCTTGTTTGAGAATTGTTTATAACAATGTTTTATAATTTCGAGTATAATGTAGCAGGTGAAGCAGAGATCATCATGATAGACTGATGGTAGACTTTTTGTAGTTTCTGGGTAGAAAATTGTAGAATGGAATATACTATTCAGTCTTATGATTTGAATTAGACTTTTATACATTTGTAGTAGTAATTTAGATCATTTAGACAACATATATAGAATCATAATATCTTAAAGTAACACTATTAATAATTCTCTCATTACATCGCTTTTTTGCGAATTTTAAATAGTTTATACACAAAAACAATAATTATATCATTTAAATTTTAAATTAAAATTGAATATCATTAAAATTAAAATCGAATATCATTAAAATTATCATTAAAATTAATTATCATTAAAATTAAATATCATTTTAAATTTCAATCTACTTTAATTAATTAATTAATTTTTTTATCTTTCAGTTTTGAACTACGTAATCTGGATACAATGCGAGAAATAGATGTTAAAATGAAATGAATCTAGACAGTTGATGGAAAACTCAAATGAAAAAACTCAAAAAAAGCTCAATTCTTAAATATTGCCTCCTATAATTAAAACAACCTTAAGTCAAAATTCCATTCTAAAACGCTACAGTTTAAATTGCAAATGGATTTCTGCATAGAAAACTTTAAACTGGGCGGCTTAGATTGCAATTTTAAACTGGGCAGTTCTAATTTGAGCAGTCGATATATGATGAGATATTTTCCGTTAAACATTATATTATTAATATGTAATAAAAAGTTTTTCTTCAGCAAAAACTTTTTTAATATGTAATGAAAAGTTTTCATATTACACATTACTTTTGCATATGTAATGAAAAGTTTTCACATTACTCATTACTTTTTTCATATGTAATGAAAAGTTTTCCACTAACCGTTACGTTTGTCATATGTAATGAAAAGTTTTCCATTAACCGTTACTTTTGTATTGTGTAATCAAAAGTTTTTCATTAACCATTACTTTTATAATATGTAATGAAAAGTTTTTCATTAACCATTATTTTTGTAATTTGTAATGCAAATTTTTCCATTTACCATTTCTTTTGTAATGTATAATGAGAAGTTTTCCATTAACCATTACTTTTGTAATGCGTAATGGAAAGTTTTCCATTAACCATTACTTTTGTAATATGTAATGAAAAGTTTTCCATTACCCATTACTTTTGTCATATGTAATGAAAAATTTTGCCATTAACCATTGCTTTTGTAGTGTGTAATGGAAAGTTTTCGATTATCTATTGCTTTTTTAATATGTAATGAAAAATTTTTCATTTACCATTACTCTTGTAATGTGTAATGGAAAGTTTTCCAATAACCATTATTTTTTTAGTATGTAATGAACATTTTTCCATTAACCATTACTTTTTTGATGTGTAATGAAAATGTTTCCATTAACCATTACTTTATAATATGTGATGTAACTTTAATCATTATTTATTATAGCTGCAATTGTAATATCATTCGTAATAATACCAAAAAGTAATAATCTTTGCCCATCCCTGCTTATAACATATTAACAAATATTATATATGTTATATTAACATATAACATATTTACTAATATTAAACACCATATATAATATCAATGACTTCTTAATTGTTTTGTTCGATAGCAGCTCTTTCTTTATATTCATCAATATCCTCCTCATCATCCTTCTCATCTATTTACTCATCATCATCCTCATCTTCTTGCTCATCTTCCTCACGTTTAGCAGTTTGCATTACAAATTCTACTGCGTTTTCTACAAGGTTTATTACATCTTCGTCGTTCTGTAAATTTTCTGCATCGCTGTCGTTTTGATTTTCGTCTCGATTAGAATCTATATTGTAAAAAAAATATTGTTGTTTCGATTAATTATTATCAATAAACACAAAATTAGGAAATAGAAAAATATTTTTTTCTTCTTTTAAACTTCTAAACCTCCGTAGAAAACAATGATAGAAGAAGTGTTATTTAGAAGTTAAATAAAGATGGAAAGGGAGAAAAATTAAAAAAGGCAGTAAAGCCACGTGAAATATGATAAAATATTATTTGCTAATTGATAATTTTGAATTTTACTTGATACATTTTCTGACAATTTAATGTACTTGGCCAGAGAAACTACCGTGTCTCTTGATAAAACTACATTTTATATATTTACTTCAGCATGCTTTAATGATATTACATTCTTATACAAATATATTTATTTTATTGTTTAATTATACAATTTTTTATAAAAAATCTTTTTTACTAATTTATAATTATTTTTTGTTAGTTTTTTCTTGCAAATGTGACTATTTTATTCCAACAGTTCTACTTGGCCTATACTTTAAAGGCATTAGAGAAAAAAACTTGTTTTTTGTGCTGCCAGGACTACTGTGTTTAATGCTTACAAGAAATTATTAAATCGATTAACAGTATAATTAATTTTTTTAGAATATATTTTATTAGTTGTTTTATCTTAGTTGTTTTTTAAAATAATACTTCAATAATGCACATATAATACGAAAACTAAGCAACCTGTTCATTGAAAAATATATCGTTAATCATTATTTTTTTATATAACTATGGATAGACAGCTGTGCTTTGCAAGGGATACATTTGGAAATAATTCACAATTTTTTTACCGAAATTTTATTTTTTATAAATTAAATTGTACAGCATTATTCGGGATTTCTTTTTATTTTTGTTATTCAAAAACATTAAGCTGGTTCCCTCTCACATTTACGGACTGCGCCAGGAGCAGCACCACGTGCGGCACCACGGACTGCTCTACGAGCTTGATGATCACGACGACCACGAAATCCTCGGCCATAGTAATACGGTGCAGCAGACAGCCTATACAAGAAGGTCATGAACCCCTGCTGCCTCGTACCAAATGATGGACCTAAAACAAAATAAGATTATTATATTACATAAACTTTATATTATAATTTTAGGGTAAGAAAATGTCAATAATAATAACCAATTTAAGAAGTAATACAAAGAAATGAGTTAACGGAATATACTAGAATTTAAAATTTACTATAAAACAAAGCAGAAAATAAAAACAAAAATGTTATGTGGAATATTAAATTTCAAATTAATTATACAAAATCATTACAAAAAACTAAAATGTTATAAAATCAAAGAATAGAAAAAATTAAAAAAATCAACAAAGAATAAGAAATATAATGAAAATCAAAATACAAAAATTTAGACAAAATAGAAATCAAGAAAAATACATGAAAAGAGACAGAAAATGAAAAAAAAATTACCTAGCGGGATGTCAAGAAGGCCCAAATCTTCGCCAACCTCGTCACCGTTGCCATTTTCAAACACTTGGTCTGGCACATTGTTTGCCGGTATCGGCACAAGACCGTAACGTTCAGGGGATGGAGGAGGTGAAGGTGGCGGAGGATGTGCAGCTGGTGTAGCTCTTGCATTTTGTGCAGCTGCCACTACTGCCGGCTGGACATCACTTACGTTTTCGAAAAATTCGACTGCATAATCTTAAAACAAAAAGAAAATGAATTATTAACCTACAATGCAGAAAATAAGCACATAAATATACTGTATTATGTTAGTTTTGTTTTACTGTCGTATTATTCATTTATTTAACATATCCTACATATCATTTAAAGGTCGGTGTATTTGCATCGGTCCACGTTCGAGTGATTTTTTTTGTTTTTGATACTAATAATTGTGTTCTTGTGACTAAACAAATATATATATATAATTATTGTGCACTAAATTTTGGGAAATTTTATGTGGAAACTTTTTGCATGGGAAATTTTTTTTGGGGAAATTTCTGCATGGGAAAATTTTTTTTGGGAATTAGATTCCCAACTAACGACTCCTACTGTAATTCTATTTCATGATTTATATGTATTTTACATTTAAGTAATAAGTATATTATTTTCTATATTTAAATATTATTTTTGTTTATTTTATGATTATTATACATATTATTACTTATCATATCTTCAATTTCGTTCGCCATTGTTGTCAACGCAAAATAAAGCACGGAAAATATGGCGCAACACGAAATACTGCTTACATGAACACACAATCGAAACAATTTTGTGTTGCAAACTACCCGAAAGAAACTAGATGTTTGAAAAAGACGTTTTAGCTGCGTGCCATCTGTGCACACGATACTTATTATATGAACGCAAATCTCAAGTGATAGTAAGAATACACTTTTTTACCGGCATTCATTATTTACCTTATTTCTAGTATATGCTAAGATGAGCTTGAACATATGTTTAGGAACACATAATATTTGGATTGATACATGAATTCCAAACAATGTTGGTATTATTTATTAGACAAACTTTTAGTCATAAGGGTAAGTATATATATATATATATATATATTTATTTTTTACAATTAATTCAATATTAACAAATTTATTTGTAAGTCGCATTTTAAATTTTATTTTATTTATAACTATCTAAATACAAAGTTTATTATGTATATAAATATACAATTTTATGTTTCAGCGAAATATTCACCATGTCCCCTAACGTGTCAGAGAATAACCGAGAAAAATAAACAAGTAGGTTTATTGAAATATTAAATAAAAAGATATATTGAAGGTGAAATGTTGTCTTATCAACTCAAAGTTGACATAACCTCATGCCAGATATCTGTTTATGATATGCTGTATTTATTAAAAAAATGCAAATTGTGACTATCTTATCATATTTTTTATTTGAATCTGTAACTGTTGTTTACTTTTTATAATTATGTTTTTCCGGAAATTTTCATAATTTGAAGAATTTAAAAATTCGAGAAATTGTTTGTATTGTTTTTGTCGGAAAAGTAAATTCAACATTTCGCCTAGGAGTTTGTGACCTTATGACTCTTTATTATCAAGAGATGCAACAGTGTCTCTGACAAAACACAAATAAACGATCATTTTTGTGCGGCCAGCACAACTGTTTCTCTTTTTTTTCTATTATCAGAAAATGCTTAAAAATATTTTCAGGATATTCCGAATATATTGGGTTATTAAGGTTAATAATATTCTACTAAATTATTATTTTAGGGAAAAAGAGAAGCAGAAGAGCAGGCCAAAAAAATGCAGCGAAAGAAATTAAGAATAATTGTAAGAAAGTTTGAAAAAGAAGAGAAGAGAAAAAGAAGAAGAAAAAATAAAAATCGAAAATAGCAAATGTAAAAGTAAACAATAAAAAAAAGAATAAAACAATATTATTCATTTTCGTGTTTATATTTAAATTTATAAAAATTGCGGATTAAATAATTAAATAGTAAATTTGTGTTTAATTTAAATCGAAAATGCCGCCAAAATTTATGTATTTGTAATTTGTATTTACAATGTATACAATTAATGACAATTCTGGATTTAAGTTACACTGGTCGCAAAAAAAACGCATCACTTTTTTGAACCCAAAAATGCTAATTTTCAAAAGTCTGTAACTTTCTTAAAAATCAACGAAAATTAACTTCCTTTTTTTTAAATTAAAGATGAATTCTTCCTCCTTCCATATGTGAAACGCAATTTTTTTACAAGTGACATTTTTTAACGTTTTAGCCCTGTAAACATAACCAAAAAAAATGTAAAAAATGCATCAACTTCAACTGCACTTTTCTGCGAAATTCGCCAAATAAAGCTATTTATAATCAATTTTTGACATTGTTACCTAGGATTACTGTATGTTAAATTGTGTTTATGACTTTTTGTACAAGTTTATGTGTGTTTATGTATGCTTATGTTTTTATTTCTGGTGACAAAAAAAACGCATCACGTTTTTAAGTAAAAAATTACCACTTTCGAAATGGCTGTAACTTATTGAAAAATTAATGAAAAATAACACTCTTTTTTTAAATACACCAACTTGATTAGCATTTTTCTACAAAAATTGCTAAATAAACTTGTTGTTTTTGTGTTGAAATTAAAGAATTTGGTTCATTCTGATTAATTTGCTAAAAAAGAACTTGTTTTTTCGTTGCTTTTTGTCAAAATTACAAGCAATTAAAAAAACATGTTTTTCCACTAATTTTTTAATAAGTTACAGCCATTTGAAAAGTGGTTTCACATTACTTAAAAAAAGTGATGCATATTTTTTGTCACCAAACATAAAAATACATAAGCATAAATAAACACACATAAACTCGTACAAAAAGTAATAAACACAATCTAACATACAGTAGTCATAGGTAAAAATGTCAAAAATTGATTAAAAATTATGTTTTTTTCAATCAATTGTAATTTCATTAAATCTAAATCTAAAAATATCTCTTTCTTAAATTTGTTCAGAATGAACCAAATTTTTTGATTTTGATGCGAAATCAATAGCTTTATTTGGCGAATTTTGCAGAAAAGTGCAGTTAAAGTTGATGCATTTTTTGCAGTTTTTTTTTATTATGTTTACAGGGATAAAACTTTTGAGAAAATTTTTGTTTTCAACATCAAATGTATACATCGTAAAAATATAAAGACGACGACACTTTTGTGGCGTAGGGCTATATTTTCTAGAATTTTTTACACTTGTTTTGATAAATGGATGTCATTATAAGGGCCAAAAATGGCCCTGATAGGACATCCAAATTTTCAAATTTGGACAAATTACGTGTATAACTATCAAGAATCAAGGTATGGCTACGGCATGGTTACCTGGTCAGCGCCCGGTAGGACAATCCACGTTAACCATGACGTGGCTAAGCTTGACTTTGATTGGGTTTTGCAGTGGAGTCATCATTATACGAAAATCATTATACGAAATCATTATACGAAAATTCGGTGAGCCCATATCAATGCCTGGCGTGACATAACCGCCTGTAATAGGCGGATTCGATAATCAGGATGCCTTGTTGGAACCATTTTCGGCCTTATTGGGGCTATATTTGACCTTTTAATTACCATAATTGGCTTTAATAAGGCCACCTGAAATAGAAAAAAAATTGACAAATATGGTCTTTGTTGGGATCATATTTGTTCTCAATTGGACCATATTTGACCTTATTTAAAACATTGTCGGCGAAGCTCTTGAGAACCTACGCACAACCTCGAAAATAAACTTCAAACCACTTCCTCACTACCCCCTGACAACCCTCCCGATAACTCCTCAATAACCCCTCGATAGCATCCCGATAACATTCCGATAACATCCCAAAAACATCCCGAAAACATCCCGAAAGCATCCCGAAAATATCCCGAAAATATCCCGATAACATCCCGATATCATCCCGATAACTCCCTGACAACTCCCTGACAACCGCCTAAGGGTCGTCAAAGGGGTCAAAAATCAGAAAAAAAAATTTTTTTTTTTTTT
>JABFPJ010001772.1:0-23186 GCA_022817425.1 Gryon sp. ZL-2020 | reverse complement strand
TTTATTAGCTTTCTTACTTTTCTTATTTGAGTTTGTTTGTAATTTTCTTACTTTTATTAGTTTTCTTCTATTATTTAGTATGTTCATAGTTTTCTGTTTCTTTAAGTAAGTTATCTTAGTTTTGTTACTTTTATTAATTTTCTTATTTTATTATTATTTTTTTTCGTTTTCTTGATCTTCTTCAGTTAAATCTTCAATTTTGATCTTCAACTTTGATATCGATATATTTGAACTTTCATTAACAAAATTCTCGCAATTTGCTTTTTTTGAACAACTGATTTTTCGTGATAATGGATAAATAATCAAAATCAATTAATAATTTGCTATATAAATGATTGTCACTTTTTTAAAATGATTTCAATCATAGTTATTGCATAGTTTTGATTGTAGGTCAAAAAAATTTTTGATTTTTTGTAAATAAAATACTTTTTCATTAAAATCATTGATTTTTTTCAAAAAAATCATTTCATTTAAATCGCGATTTAAATCAATGATTTAAATCTTTTTATTTAATTCATCTCAACCCTAATTATTATATTATAAGTACTATATATATGTAATATATAATATATATGTAATGAAATTTAATTGGATAATTAATTGGAATGTATTTTTTTGTCATTCGCTTGTAGGAAAATCTCATACGATGTTAGGAACACCCGAGGCCGGCCACACCCTTGGTGCTATCCCTTGCGCCATAGCATGGCTTTTCCGAGGTATTTCGGAACAGCGGCAGAGAACTGGTGCCAGGTTCAGCGTAAGGGTCAGCTGCGTCGAATTAACTACCGGCCAGCAGCAACTGAGGGACTTATTGGCTGCTTACGCGAACGGTCAGTACACACACAATAGTGCGCCAATCAAATTTACTAAGCTACTATTCCGAGCTCTGACTTACGTAAATATGCATTTATGGAGCTCTGCAAACAGTTGCGTTTGAAAGACGCTCATTATACAATCTTAATCTATGTATAAATAGCTATATTATGTATAAATATAATTATTATGTATAAATAAGTTCACTGACAAATATATATTTGGATTTTTTACTGTTTTTAATAGTATTATGGATATTTCAGAAAAAGTTTATCAGATTTTGTTGTGCAACAATTATTTTGATTATAAGTTACTGTATTTTACAGTGAAATTTGATACATTTTTGCCAAAGGATTCATAATGCTACTGAAAACAGTAAATTTTCGGGATCCATGTTTAATGAAAAAAAAAGTATTTGTTTTTTGCCGAGAAAATCAACCGTGAAATATGTAAAAGCCAAATGTCTCAGCAATTTGGTAGACCAAGCACTAAAGTTGTAGTCAGGACTGAACGATCAGATAGCCGTGCATGTTGCTCATAAACCACCAACAAAAATGACGCTAATAAACAAGCCCTATCGGCGGTGATTCCCTCGACATCCTCGAAGACGACACGAACGACGAAAGGCAACGTGAAAAGAGGAAGAGCGACAAAAAAAGAGAACCGCGACCTCGGGTCACAACGTAATATAAGTCCTCAATTTTACGGACCACGTATCATATCCGTTAGACTGTAAAAAAGTCTTCCCCTCCATTTTTCTTCTTTGATATCTTTATTTTTAATTTTCCTAACGAAATAGCACAACATTATTGCACAGACATTTCCATCATTTTTGTTAAAGACATTTTATTGATACTTTTTATTATTACACTAAGAAAAATAACTTACAATAAATTACTGTTTAAACAGTAACCTGACCACAGAATTCCCATTAACCAAATAAATTCTGTCAAAAACTGGAAAATTTACTTTCTGAACACAAATTTTTATTGACTTTTTCAAGAATTTTTGTGCATGCAAGGAAAATTTTTACTGTTTTTAACAGGAACTTTCATGTTAATGGAATTCTGTGGTCAAGTTACTGTTTAAACAGTAATTTATTGTAAGTTATTTTTCTTAGTGTATTTGTATTATTTTTAATACAGGTTTTTGTGAGTTTCAGATTTATCATTTTAGATGCCTTTGGTTTATGAAATGACGCTTTATCGTTGGACTTTATTCTTACTCTTCCTATATGATTACCCATAAATTCATTTATTCGGACTCAAACTACATGGGTCGCTTGATGTGCTTTGCCAAAACTCTTCACTCTTCAAGATGCTTAGCGCAGTATCACTTGTTTCTATGTTTTTGTTCTTCATCTTTTTTTTCTCGTTTGTTTTTTCTTTCTTTTTTTACGGACAAGACGGTCCTTCGGACCGAGTGCCGCTACATTGAGATGGAAAAGACATTTGCCGCAGCATGAAAAGCCATTATTCTTTAATGCGGATACAATCCGTACGGACAAATCCGGTTGAGAATATATTTTACATATAAAAAGAACTGCAACGAAGGTGGGGAGACGACAGTATTGTGTGTATTGCGACAGAAACGACGTTATCAATGATGAAATACGCCTGCAAAGCCTTCGACCGATACGTTTGATCCAGTTTGAATGAACATTACGATTTTTCAAGTCCAAACTTCCACGTAAAGTTTCGTCTCTCGTCTGATTGGAAAATCGATCCCTATTAAGATAATAGCTAAAGTCACGTTATTTCGCTTCGATTAAATTATTAATTAAAATATAATACCTTTTTTGTTCTTCATTTTCATTCTATCAAATTCGATTAAATTGTTCCCTTTTTTTATTCTTTGTATTTGTTGTATATATGTATATATAATTGGATGAATTTGTTGATAAAGTTGAAGATAATCAGAATGAATGTATAAAAAATAATTATATAAGCCACAACTAAAGTTTAGCTTAACAGAAAGAGGGGGTAGAAGATAGTCAACAAAACCCACAATGGCTGAGCCGTGCTTGCAGCTTTGCGCTCAATACCACAGCCGACGCAGTTTAAGTTTCTCGTAGTCTACGTCGCACTTCAAGTAATGCCACAGCACTTGGCTTTAATTAATCCAAATGATTATGCCAGTGCGGAATTATTTGTATTACCAAATTAATTATGGAGTTTACACGAAAGCTCGCAAATTATCGGACACAAGTCTGTATTAGAGCTTTAACTCACAGTAAATTCAAATCCAATATAGTTAATACACCTTTTTTTTTTCTTTATCTTTTTTTTCTCTAAAATTTCACAAATTTAATGTCTTGTAATAAATAATGATTAATATTAAATTTGAATTGAATCAAGTATTTTATTTTACCAAAAAATGTTGTATATTTTTTTAATAAACATTGCATATTCGTAGTTTAAATCCTTTCTGTATCTTTGCACGTAATTTCAAATTCAATCTACAAGTTGTCGGCAACAAAATTGACAAACAAATAAACATTTAAGCCGGTCCATCTTTGATCTTCGTAATGTCGTCTTTGATTCACAAAGAGCCGAAAAAAAAGAGAAAAAGTAGAGCAAAAACGATGAAGTGCCAGGACAAGACACGACACGAAGATTCGAAATCTTCGAAAAGCTCATTACGTTCAACTCCAAACTACAGTGTGACGTCGAAAAGTGTACTCGTCGACGTCGTGTTTCGCAAAACTCTTTTCACTTCGTCGTCCATTTTCGACGTTACACTTCTCGTCGAAGTAATTAAGACATGATGTGATTAATTTTGCCGGCTTATTAAATTATTAACATATCCGAAAAGAGTATCGAGTTTTACGAGGATCTTCAAGATCGATAACTTCACTCTCATGATTATTATTATTATTATTATTATTATTATTATTTTTTTTTTTTTTTAGACTTGAGTACTCTTTTAGAGAGAAAGAGAGAAAAAAAGGATCCAAGTGTCGTTTTTTCATTAACTCTATATCCTTCGACAGGACACTTAGTTTGCGTAACAAGTGCTCGTTAAAATGCGCGTTATAATTGCCGACGAAATCGAATGTAAATGATGTCGGTCATTAGGAAACGCTTTGCTTCATAATAAATTGAAATTTTGAACTCACGTGCAAAACTAAACTCGACACCCCTTCGACTGAACGAAACTTAAGCACTGTTTTAAAATATTTTTCGGCTTCAAATTAATTTTCAATTTTTTGGGACACTTTAATTGATAGATTGTATTATAATTGAATACAAATTTTCTCTGAGATAAATTTCATTTATCATCATACAATTGGAAATATTTTTGTCACTAGGATGTCACTAGGATTTTACTAGGATTTCATTAGGATTTCTCTATGATGTCTTAGGGATATCAGAATGTTATTGGGATGTCATAAAATATTATAGGAATGTGATAAGTAATTCAGTTGGTTATTCTATAAAGAATTTATTTAAAATTGTCATTTTTTCTATATTTCGCAACTAAGCCTCTACGAAATGAAAAAAAAAACGAACGTACCTTTAAGAAAGGGTCTTATATAGAAAGCATAAAGAAAATAATAATGAAAAACAATAATAATAAGGGAAAAAATGAGAGAAGAAAAAGAGTGAAGAAATAAAGAAGCGATATGACGTTTAGAGTAAAATAATGTTGAAATATCAAATTAAACGTTTGAATAAATTCGGCAAAAACGAAAGAGAGAAAACGCTTGGTCGAGCTGTGTTATGAATGCTTGTCTTTTGCATTAAGTTTTCCTGACAAAAAGACACTTGTTTTAAGAAGCTCGCGCGCGTTATTTTATGACCACTTTAATTAAATCGTTGAATGGATATGGCCGAGCTGTAATTATGGTTATAAAGTTGACAGCGAAATCTACCGGACTCATTTCTGCAGGTACATCGAAATAAATCCCGCGGGTTCATTTCACGATAACTCCTATGGACGTTTGAGAATGGCTGCGCGCAATTCAAGCGGTAAACTCAGATGAGAAACTGTAAGATGTGAAATAAGAATTGGCCGAGAATAAAAAAGCTTATTTCGTAATTGAAATAACAACAAATACTTATTTTTTCGACAAAATGATATTTCTTATATTAAATTATTTTTATTATGATTATAACTTTTAATACGCTTTATTTACGTAAATTTACATTCGAAAAATAATGTTAGTATAATTAAATATTATTTTACAATGTTTATTATGTAAAATTCCAATATTTTGCGTAAAATTACTGATTTATAAAATATCACAAAACGGAGTGTAATTTTATAATATTTTTCTAAGCAAAACCATGAAACGTACAAAATACAACATTTTAGGGTTGAGATGATTTAAATCAAAAGATTTAAATCATTGATTTAAATCGCGATTTAAATGAAATGATTTTTTTGAAAAAAATCAATGATTTTAATGAAAAAGTATTTTATTTACAAAAAATCAAAAAATTTTTTGACCTACAATCAAAACTATGCAATAACTATTATTAAAATAATTTTAAAAAAGTGACAATTATTTATATAGCAAATTATTAATTGATTTTGATTATTTATACAAGTTACGAAAAATCAGTTGTTAAAAAAAAGCAAATTGCGAGAATTTTGTTAATGAAAGTTCAAATATATCGATATCAAAGTTGAAGATCAAAATTGAAGATTTAACTAAAGAAGATTAAGTAAACTAAAAAAAATAATAATAAAATAAGAAAATTAATAAAATTAACAAAACTAAGATAACTTACTTAAAGAAACAGAAAACTATGAACACTAAATAATAAAAGAAAACTAATAAAAATAAGAAAATTACAAACAAACTCAAATAAGAAAAGTAAGAAAGCTAATAAAATAATCAAATTAATAAGACTAAGAAAAGAAAGAATGTGAAACTAATTAAAATAACAAAACTAAGAAAATTAACAAAATTAAGAAAACCAAGAAAATTAACAAAAATAATAAAAGTGACAAAACTAAGAAAATTAAGAAAACTAAGAAAAAGTAACTAAAATACGAAAAGTAAGAAAACGAACAAAATTAACAAAACTAACTAAAAAATGAAAACTATGTAAAACTAATTAAAATAAGAAAACTAAGAAAATTAACAAAATCAAGAAAACTAAAATAAAGTAACTAAAATAATAAGAGTAAGAAAACTAACAAGTCTAACTAAGATAAGAAACTAAGAAAGTTAAGAAAACTAATTTAAATAAGAAAATTAGAAAAAATAAATTGAATTGACTAAAAATTAAATTTATTTACTCATATTTTTAATATTGTGATTTAAATCGGATTTAAATCTGATTTCAATAAAAAAAATCGTGATTTTTATCAATTCTACAACTTTTGCGTTGTAATTTTACTTTTACAGCATAAAATGTGTAATTTCCACTTCCAGATAGAATAAAAAGTAATATAAATTTACATTATTCCAGTTCAGTGTATAATGCATTTTATATTAAGAGTCTGAGACATGAAATAAGTATATAAAAGGAATACAAATGTAAAGATAAGATTTGAATGTACAAGTAAAAATAAAGGAAAAAAGCGGTGCTCGAAACAGTGGGAATGTGACGTATAAATCACAAGCGTCAATATTAACCGACGATTTGAAAGGGAGATGGGAGATAATATTTTTAGCGCATGGCATACCTTGTTATAATTTCGCGAGACTCGGTCCGTAAGAGCCTCAAATGGGAGTGTTGTAACGTTACAGTCGCACGGCAATATCCATAAAAGGGACCAGAGAAAACAATATTGCTTGGCATCTGTGTCTTCGATGTTCCAAAATGCGACAGTCAGGACGATTTTGCGCAACAACGGAAAATGCTCAACTTTAGCGCCTTGCATTTGCAAAGCAATATACATTTTCAAACGAGAAAAAGAACATTTATTTTTTACACAAATATTTGTTACATTATTTTTTGTTAGAATAATTTCGCGACTTTCTTTCTATCAATTTGATGAAATATTGATGTTATGGAAATTGTGTAAAATGAATGTATCTTAATAAAAAATTAACTGAGATTGAATTTCATAAATGTTATTTATATTTTTATTTAATTTCATTATTTCATTTATATGATTTTCTTTTATATAAATGAAAACTTATTATACATTAAACAAACTGCATTAGTACATTTTATTATATAAAATAATTTTATCATTTGAAAACATTTATTAAATTATAATTAAAATAATGTATTTTATGTAAGCAATATCGTTAATAAAACCATTATTAAAAGTTAATGTTTCTAAATGCGCACAACCTAATGTAATGAAAAGATATATCTTTTTTATAGAACATAACAAATTAAAATAAAAATGATACAACTAAAATCGATGGTTTCTACATTTGCATGTCATAATTTTCGATTTTGCGCAATCTCTTCTCTACCTGAACCTAATTAGTGTCTTAATTAGCGGCATCAGAAATTTATTAAAAGCAACACTGATGTTTCGACCAAGGGACGATAATCTTCAGCAGTTGTAGTTCGGAAATATGGTCTGTACGAGCGCAACAATGAAACAGTAATTGGCAATTTAGGAAGCATGTTATCTATACCAACGCAGTCGCGAACGCATTGCCACTGGCAAAAAGTTCTATCACGAAAAAACTGATTCAGAAAAAAAAAAAAAAAAAAAAAAAAAAAACACACACAATAACCATAGTCGAAGAAATATTTAAGAATTTATGTCCTTTGAATATAGAAAGGATGAGAATCGCAGTTAAGTTTGAGTTTATAGCACTTTCGTATAGGAGCGAATAATAAATGTCCAGGTGTAAAAGTCGGGGCTGAATTTTTCATAGCACTTTTGGGCGGAAAACAAAAACTTGTTGCGTCTCATAAACAACACGATAACTTGCACGTTTTGCTAACTCATTTTCTTAATGCAACTGCGCGAGCAAAACTTTCTCATATCATACGATTTACGTGTATAATCTTGCACGTTGATCACAACTTGCAAAGGCGAAACCATTTTCCAATTGTACTCGAAACTTTACGACCATTTCAACCTATAGCGATGCCCATTTATTTTGCTTTATGCAAAAATCCAACTTGAAGAATCGATTTTATTTTACCGGTTCTCGTTTCAGTTTCATTACAATTTTCTCGTTCATTCATACGCTTTTTATGTCAAATTCAGTTTCGCGAGAAACGTTTATTTGGATTTTGTTGTATTTTTTTTTTTTTTTGTAACAATAAATCACGTTCGTTTTATACCCAAGCAAATAGAAATTATAAATGATTTACGGAATGTAAAAGAAGGAGAAAAAGCGGATATTTGTCTTGTCGCAAATTTAATATTGATTTACACATTGACGTTTTTCTTTGCAGATTCTGAACAATCTCCGTCAATTTATCTTCGAGACGATCCTCTCATTGGCACTCTACAATTGCAACAATATAGCGAACTGCGAGCGCCGACCGCCGAACGAGCGGCATTCTATCTTGATTCAGCAGTTTCAGGACGTCAAAGGGAAGATGGAGATGCACACATGCTCTACACGCTGCATGTTTATCAATACAGCGTCGCTGGCAAAGGCGGAGGTTCGACTAGTTTAGTTGATTTATGAATAGACAGATTGAATAGATAATATAGATGACAAAATATGATACATTTTCGGTCAACAAATCTTGCACGTAAATCATTCAGGGTGCAATTCGTGATACCATCATTTAACTTCTATCAAGCAAAGTGCTCTTTTCAGATAAACAGTTAAGAAAATTGCATCTTGTGCAGAAATGAAATTTATGTTGAAGATTCATTTGTTACAATACTTAAATTCCTTCATTTTATTTTAACTTATTTTACAGTTCTTATGTTAATTTATAGCATATTTCATTCGAAATATTTCTAGATGAAATATAATTTGCACAAATAATTATAATATATGATCTGCTATATTAACTAAACTAAGTACTTGATCTAATGATCTAATTAACCATATTATTAAGCTTAAGCTACTCAACCAATTGATTAATGTAACGTAATAAGTAAATTAAATAAATAAATTAAATAAAAGAATTAAATAACTAAATTATTTTACTAAAGTTATTTAATGAAAACAACTTAAATAGATTTTTAAACTGTAAAACTAAATATACAGAGAAAATAAAAAATGGTTATAAATGAATGAATTGAGTTAGTGTGTCCTACAGATATGCTGTGTGCAGTTATTTTGTCCGATAGTTCTTTTTCAGTTATTTTGTTTGGTTACCTACAATATCTCATGTGAAATATGAAATATCCTTAATCGGATTTCATATTCTCAAACTGATTCCAAAGATATAGTCTTTTTTATGCATTTATAGCTGAAAGCAGCTAAAAATATGTGCAAAATATAGTTTTGAGTATAGAAAACATGAAGGAACTACGTTATCAGAATAAATAATATAAAAAAATAGTTATTGATATTATTTATTTTATCTTTAAATTATAAAATATTAAAAATATCTTATAATTATAAAATATATTTAATTATTTTTCACTTATAAATAAATTCAATAAAAGACAAAAGAATTGAATACATTTCTATTAAAGGAAATATTTGTATCGTCAACTAACATAAATAAAATAAATAATAAAATAATAAAAATGGCATAAATATTTAAAAGGATTAAATAAAAAATTCTTTACAAAGTAATCATATAAAAAGTAATCGAATTTTCATTGACTATTTGTAAAACAAACTCCCTTTAAATCTTGAGCTAATGAAGTTGCTGTTAGATTTGAAGGTCTACATCGGAGTTAATAGTAAATCACATTGGATAATCTGATTGTAGTTGCCGGTGGTCGTAGCAGATTACACTTGATGGATTTGGGTAATTCCGATCGCGGTAAATCGTCCGGTGGAATTCCTTTGTCTGGCTTGGGCAACATACTTCTTGCCATTTTCAATGGCCAGAAGCATCTTCCGTACAAGGATCACAAGTTAACGCAACTTCTGAAAGAATGTCTCGGTTCATTGACATGTCACGCGGCGATGATTGCCCACGTGTCACCCAATGCTCAACAATACTCAGAAACTCTCACGACGGTACAACTGGCCTCACGAATTCATCGTATGAGACGTCGGAAGATCAAATTCGTCGGCGGAGCAATTCAGGGAAACGGAAGCGGCGGAAGTTCTGGCGAGGAGCAGGCGAGACAAAATAGCGAGTGCGATCCAAGTTCGAGTGACTTGTCGGCCGACACGGTCATTTACGTGGGTCCAAGTGCGGACGATGCGACCGACGGTGAACATCCGCCAGTTTATATCCCGAGTTTGAATTCCGGCGACAATAGGTGTGCAATGGGACGAATTTTGCGCGGCTCTGCCGCTGAAAGACCTAATAAGATACCGGAAGAGAGAAGTCCGGCTCACAAAGTCACAACAAAGGCAGTTAAGACGTTAACGCAGATGGCTTCGAAGCAAACGTCACCGGCTCATACTGTCACACCAAAGGCTAGTCCTGCCAGGAAACCAGCTGGAGCAAAGGTAATATAAAAAGTTTAAAAAGTAAGTCTATAAAAGATTATACAAATGTATATATTGAATGTATTTTGAAATAATTTTTCAGACGTCTTCAGCAAAGGTTACAGATTCCCCAACTAGTAAAATTCCAGTTCCAACGTCTTCGGGTGGTTCGGATGAACATTGGATAGATGGTCCGAGGATTTCCAAGTCAAAGGTAGCAGAAGCGAGACACCTGTTAAAAGATTCTCATCATAAACGCGAAACTTGGATAGATGGTCCGATGCAGTTGTCGGCATCTTCACTACATCATTGTCAGCAACATTCCACTGGCTATGGATTTATGGACAGTCATAAAAAATCTATGATTAAAAAGTGGGTGGAAAATCAGTCGTCGCATATACAGAGAACGAAGCATCTAACGCAAAAGAACGATCAGAAAACGTTACAATCGCAAGTGAAAGATATGTCGAGTTTCAAATCTTATGAGGATGATGATATATCATTATCGACTGTGGAAAGTGACAGTATCAAAGCCAACGAAATGGAAGACATAACGGAAAAGCTTGGAGCAAAGTTGAACTTACTTAACGTAAAGTCCAACACGGATTCCGGATTGGACTTGACTGCCAGTCCGATTCTCGATGAGAGTCACGATAAAAGTCAGATTAATATCCCCGAGGACGAGGACGATGACGAAGAGATAATCGTTCCGCCGCCGTTGCCACTCATTGAACCGCTAAGTAACGGTGTAAGTCGCGAAGTTTCAATGGAGAGTCTCAATTTGAGCCATAAAGATATCGTTTTAACGTCACAGCATTCGGTCTCGTCGGAGGACGAGATCCTCGAGATTGTGGAGGTAGAAGATTTAGAGCCGGTGCCAATGCAAGATTCTTGCCTTCAAGTAACCGAGGAAGATATTGCTCTATGCATGGGTGAAAACCCACTTCCAGAAAGTGATCAGGAGGAACATCCACTTAGGATACTCAGTCAGGAAAATCTTACAGTCGTTTCCACGTTTACTGGTAATTTTACAATTTAACTCTACATATTTATTCTTTAATTATAATTTTATTTCATTTTTTGAAAATTTCTTTTTTTTCTGTTTTAGATTCGATGTCTGTGGTGTCAGACAATGATCGTTACAGATCACATTATCCTCCGCCCGTAAGTACGGGTGTGTTACCGAGGCCGTATTTTGACCACGAAGACTTCTTGGAACAAGAAAGTAGACACAAGTTTGATCAGTTGGCACGACTACATGAACTCTACCAAAGTAAACTCGCATTGGCGAATGTCTCCAATTCCGTGACATACCAAAGAGAAAACTCATCGTCCATGAGCGTTCGAGACGCCCAATGTAAGTTTGTCACGCCTCGTTGCGTCACAATCGATTCTCTTTGGCACATAAACATTTGTCCTTACAGTGAATATGAATCAAACTTTCAATTCAGTTCATCAACTCCGTGCAATATAAAAATTTCTTATTCTTATTTAAATAAAATATAAAGCATAAATTCTGTTTTTTAAGGGGTTACACGAGTCCAGAAAGCGAAAAAAACGACTATTTTCAATGTTGATTTTTTTATAAATAAATATTTCGAAAGTTCTTGAAACAAGTAACATTTACTAATACAAGTATAAATAAGTTAAAAATCGGTCGATCATTAAAATATATTTCAAAATGGCGGATTCCTCTCCCCTTTCTCAAATCGCCTCCGCGCCAACATGCCTGCCTGGTTTGCACGATAAGTCCCTCAAAAATAAATATAAATCAAATTTTCTTTATCGTACTTGTTCAGAGGTCTTCTCGCTACAAACTGTCGAACCAAATTTTTGATTTTTTCAAAATTACACAAATGGAAGCATTTTGAAAAAAAAATCGATTTTTTACCCTATTTTTTACAACTTAAATGACCATAAAAGTTAAACAAACACGAAATTCAAAAATTTGGCTCGACAGTTTGTAGGTAATTCAGTTTTGAACATGCTGTCAAAATTTCAGCTCAAAAAGTGCACGCTCTTACATATTTTAAGATAACTTTTTTATTACGAATTTAATCAATTTTGTACACATAATTTTAAAAAATCTAAAGATTCCATTTCCGCAATAAAAAAATCGATTTTTTGAAAATTCTGGACTCGTGTAATCCCTTAAGAATATAGTCAGAAATTGAAAAAAAATTATATAATAATAATGATGATTTATAATTTTACAGCTAGCACAGTTTTCCGTCCACCATCACGTTGTCAGTCTCTGTCTCTGTCGGATGTCTTTATCAACGACACTGCGAGCAATCACGGCAGTATTTATAGTGAACCAACGTACGCCGCCGGCAAGTCTGATCAGGAAAAAATATGCGACAATTGTCGGCAAAGCATGTCTCGACCATCCACCGCCTCTTACTGGTATCCCAGCAGTGTATCCCATTTATCAAGTCCAAAAAGGTACTGCGGCAAAGTGGGGGACTGCAATATATCCAATCTGCGCCATCCGGACGGCGCTTCCAATCCAAATTTAAAAGAAGAAATCGAAAGGATACCGGGTAATGGTGCGTCGGGGTCCGATCCTGAGGAAGAATATATCGAAGTCAAAAAGTTATTTCAATCCGATCGAAATTCCAATGCCGATAGAAGTGAGAGAACTGTTACAGGGAAGTCAGATATTGAAGAAGATAGTCAAGTTTCGGGTAAATAAATCATGTTAATTATATATATATATATATATTAAAGTTAGTGAATTCATTTTCGAATACAATTAATTTGTTGTTGTTTTTTCTGCAGCACACATTCCTTTAGAATTAAGTTTACCATCATCGATTCCATCATCGGGAAGATTGCAGCGTAAAATCTTATCTTTAGGCTCGTCTTATGCATTGAACAAGGATGGCTATGATTCTGGTGCAGACTCAACGCCACGCGCCGCAAAGTTGTCTCCAGCTACTCTGTCGCGACATCGAGCTGAAAGCTCGGGTTATGACAGCGTCGTGCGAGATAGTGAAACCAGCAGTATTGGAAGTGACTCTTCAAGACAAACTAGTGCTCTACAGGATCATCAAAGTAATTAATTTTTAACAGTAAAAGCAACAGCAACTAAAAAATTAAACTAAACTTTTGCGCAAATTACACGAAACTTTAAAACTATAATTTTGCTTTCGGATAAAGTGTATAATTAAAAGAAAACAATAAAACGGCCTCCTTTTTCTCACAGTAATAATTATCTATAATAGAAAAAAGTCACGTGAAGAGTTTAATTCGAACAATAAATGATTTAGCAAGTGAGGTAAAGTTTTTGCAATTACAGCGTCGTAAATTTCAGGCATTAAAAGTCCAGTCAGATATGACTAATTGATACTTCCCTTATAACTCTATAATTTAGCGTCATTTCTTGGGAAGAAAATGTTATTTCTGTTGTTATCAAAGTTGGTCTATCCAAATGCTTACGTATACACGTCGTCAATTTTTTAAGGCTCGCGTTAGTAAATCAAATCTGACCAGTTATTTTCTCGTTGTTTGCTTCACGTCAAGTTTATCGATTGACATTTAGAATATAAACGTAAAACCTGTAAACTGTACTTGAACAATGTATTTTACTGTCGAAATAAATGTCACAAAGGTGAAGATGAAAAAATCAATTTAAAATTATTAGATTTAATATTAAAATTTAAAGATTATACATATAAGTAAATTTTGAAGATATAAGCAAATGAAAGACAATACATCTGAAAAAGTAGAAAAAACATTTTTCAAATTGTCATAAGTTTGCCAATTTTGATAAAATACATTCACATTAAATAATGTTTATATAAATTGGCAAAGTTTGGACGATTTGAAAAATGCTATTTCGTCCCACTTTCTGAGATGTTCAGTTTTCTTCTGTATATGAAAAGAAAAGTTTTAAAATCTAAAGTAATAAAAAAAAAAGTGCAAAAACATCGAAGAAAAGTAATAAGTAAAGCTGTTAAGATCGGTAATTCTTCTCAGGTGGTGCATTGGGCGTTCTAACATCGACGTTGTGCGGGTGTTTCAGCGGTGGGACGACCAGCGGACGGGTTCGCGCGACTGCGAGCAGGACCACGACGAGTGCCCAAGCTGGCCGCGTTGATCCTCGCTTACTCAAACGAGGACGTGGATATCCTGGACAGGCGCGCACAAATACGCTCGGCTCCGTTTGGCAAGATGTCCAGGATACACAAATTACGTCTACGTCAACGCCAACTTAGACGCGAACTCTACGATGCTAAAAAACGACTGATGGTGCCTGACGACCGATGGAGTTATGAACGTAAGATTTTTATTCACTTTTTTCACTCATTTTTAAATATAATTAAAATATTGTATGTAATATATTAAAAATGAAAGATTCTTAGATAATTAGAAAACTATGATTTAAAAATATGATTTTCCTTTGAAAATAATTTCTATTAATTACTTAGGATTGTTCACATATATTACTTTAAAGTTAAAGTGATATAAATGTAACTATTTTTATTTGATTATATCATAATAAAAATGTTAAAAGAAAAATTGATATTAAATAAAGTATTTAAGTTAAATAAATTACAAACTTTCTATATTTGAATCAAGTGTCGACAAATAATAAAAAATGTTTTATAATTGAATTATACATTTAAAAAAATAAACAAAATAAATAAAATAACAGTTAATGTGATATTTCTAATCACATAAAACCATTTTATTTGTATTAAATACTTTTATTAAACAAACAATTCACTTATTCAAATAGCAATTGATTACACAATAATTTGATTCGATATAACAATAATTATTTATTATTATTTAAATAATAAAATTTTTTTATATTTATTATAATTACGTTTAATTATAAGTAAACTTTGATTTTTAAAATAAGATACTTACAGTAAATATTCTATACATCTTAAAAAACATATTATGTTATATCAATTTTATTATATTATAGATTTTCTCATGTTATCCATTTCTTTCCTTATAATTAGCGCAAACTCTAAAATACTGCCTGGAGCATTCCAAGACATTTTTTTATGATTTTAATATCGACATTCATGCTGCAGTTTGTTTGATCCTCTCGCAATTGATAGAGCATTCTTTGTAGATGAAGATGGAGAATATAAATATATAAAAATATGATAAATATTGTCTTTAGTAACATATATAACTCTTTAAATAACATATTTCAAGTAGGAAATAATACCAAAACCGTTTAGAAACCGGTTGATTTTAAAATCAATACTGAATTCAATTGGATTTTAAATTATTTATAGGACCTTAATTAAAAAAAATTATTTCAATTTCATTAAAAATTAATAAACTACCTGGTATCTATATACAGTACATTTCATCAACGCTTAATAATGTTTAAAAATATTCGGATATACATGGATATACATGGATTTTTAATATTTATTTAACATGTATAAAATTTTCATAGAAATATGATATTTTAGTAATATCATGAGTTTGTAAAGTTAACTTGATAATTTGAATATTCATGATCACTAATAATGATTGATTACAACTGAAACATTAATGATGATTTATCACGATGTTTAAATCATTTCTCCTCCAGTTTAAAATAATGTTTAAATTATTAGTAATCATGAATAATGATTATTTTTATATCGAAAATTATTAATTATTAAAAAATTAAAAATCATTAATGAAGATCATTTTCTACTACGTGCATTATTAATGACCACAGAGTACTTAATGATGATTGAAACCCTAACAATAACTAACGATATGATTAAATTCCTACTTAATTAACATCATAAATATACAAGTGCATAAATTCATCATCTTTATTCATTAACTGATTTATATTTCACTTATTTATTATATCTGACTTTTGTATCAATAAAATCAATAAATGTTTTAACTTTCTACTTTTTGCTGTTTTGTAGTGCACGTCGAGGAGAGTATGGACCGACAAGATCCGTCTTTCTTGGAAGCTCTCGAAGTGGAGACATACATCTTACGAAAACGAGTCGAGGCCTGCAAAAGTCATGTCCTGTTGGTTACCTGTTTCGACTCTCATCCCTTGCCGCACTTTGACTCGCCATACTCAACAAACATCACATAACGCAGAGCCGGATCAGCCCCTGTTACTACGTGCTGATATTGATTTACCAATCTTTGAAAATTATACAAAATATATATATAAACAAAATTAAGAAGAAATATGTATAAACCTATCTACTTGCATCAAATAAATTGACCTATTTATTTTCTTTATTGAAGAAACAAAAAAGCTTATAAAACAATTAATGTGATGAAGACTTAAAAAATATACGAGATATAATTTTTCTATTTATGTATACGACGAAAAAAATACCAATCTATTTGAAACAAGCAGATATTTTACGATAAAGCGTCTGTCCATTAGTTATTACATTGTCATTGTCTCCACCGATCGTATTATAGTTTTAAATCGTTGACAAATTTATTTTGAAAACTGTAAGTTATTTTTTAAGATGTTATTCTTAGTTTTGTTTTATTTAAATATATTATTGAAGAAAACAGATACTTGTAGTAATGCGTGAACAGTACTTCCGAAACAGTCTTTCTTATTTCTTTGATTATATTCATTGTTTAAAACTAACTGAAGAACAAAGACTGTTAATAGAAAATATTTGTACAATTTTTTTACTTAAATTTGTATTTATAATGTAAGACAGTACAAAACATGTTTTTGATAAGTTTTCTTTTTACTAACAGTGTTGAATGTGACATCAAAAATAGTTGGATTCCTTTTTGTGTGCATGTTTGATGTTTAAAACAAATATATACAAAAATGTGTTATGTTAATGGAACTACAAAATATGACTGCGTTGAAGACTGCTGTTTTCTACATCCATAGACATAATTAATTAACACAAGCTGGTTAAAAACATAATTACGCAAAGACTTAATCTCTTAATTGAAAAGACATTTTGTTTATTAAGAGAAAATTAGACAAAGTACAGACTGAAAATTAAACAAGAGACTTTTAACAGTTAGATTATATTACTGATTGTTTAAATACATTTAGAAGCATTTTTCGCATTTATGAATAATATACATACATTTTTATAAAAAGACAATTTCAAGCTTATAATACAACTTCTTATATTAAAATTTATTAAACGATTTTGTTATATTGTTTATAAAGAAATAAGAATCAGGTACTTTTTAAAAAGTAATTTTGAATGTTTTTAATTTGTGATATACAAATTTATAAATTACATAGCATCGTATATATAAATGTAAATATATAGTCAAATATGACAATTTTTGTTACAACTTGTAAATAATTTAACTATTAATTTAACATCAATAATCCACATTTTTAAATGTCATTTTATATATATAACCGGTACAAAAAATAATACATGTGTAACTGATTTCACATGATAACAATGAAAAAAAGACGTTAATACTACTATATATGCGATAGTAAATTTAAGAAATAGTTAATGTTTATCTACCTGTTATACACTGTTATTGTTAAATGTTTACTGTTAAATTTATATTCGATTTTGAGAAGTATTTATAAATGGTAATAAGATAAATTAAATTCATCGTTTTGTACATACGAATTTATGATTAAGCTATCATCTGTGCAATAGTTCAATTTCATTTGCATTTAAGAACTTAAAAAATTCTTCTACCCTGGAATGCATAAAATAAGTTCAAATATTGACAAGAAAAATAGATTTAATGTAGTTTCATAATTTTACTTCAAACAATAACGAAGTCCACATTCAACACTGCGCATTTTGCAAAGTGAACATAAAATCAGCTTTGACGAACAAAGATTTTTAGACAATTTTATCGTGATTTAAAAAAAAGATACATTTTGTATGAAAATTTGAAATAATAAAGTAGAAAAGAAACATAAAGAAAAACCAAAAGAAAACTAACTAATCGAAAAAAATTCATCTTGGAGATGATGCACTGCCAAATTGATTGTACGATAAAATAGCACAAAAGAAAATGCCGCGTTAAACTCGTTGATGCACATACAATTAATTAATTCAAGCAAATATTCGTAGCTTTAATCGTTAAATCCAATTAACGCACCTTGTAGGCCTCTTGTAATTCACGTAGATTCACGTGGAACATAAGCGATAAGACTCGATTATAAATTTCAATTATCAATTTGTAAATCGTTGTGCAAGTCGTACTTGAAATCGCTATGCATTAAATCAATAATTGATTAGCAATTTTCAATTCCAATTATCCCTTTTTTCTACCAAATTTCTTCTCGAATTAATTTAATGTTAAAACAAAATAGTGCAGTGTAAAATATCAACTAAAATAAAACCATTATCGGTTTAAATTACGATTTTTAATGTATACTAAAAGAAGACGAATGCTTCTGAATTCTTTTAAAAATTTCATTAAATTTCAAATAGATTTTCTATTTTCAATTAAAACACACAATTTATTATCTGCGATACATTTACATCAGTTTCTGCTTTTAGCATTAAATTAACTCGGACCCGAGTGCATTGATCTCTAAAAAAAGTAAATGAATATTTAACCATTCAACAAATATTCTGCAATTATTTTTCTACATTAAAAAGTGAACGAAAAAATGTTTAAATACTTGAACTAAAATTAAGTTATCTTCCAAAATTAATTATAAATCCATAAAAACTGTCCCCTTGTTCAGAAAGTACCTTGACATTTCTCGATCTTGTCTAAATAACTAAACAAAAAATATTGTATGTGTAAAATGTTCTCTAAAGATAACTTCCAAACATTTTGACAAGACGAGCTTCCGAAAAGTTCAAACTGCATTTAATTGTATTGAAAATGTTGAATTTTTTTTAGTGATTTGTTCACATAATATGAATCTAATGTCGATTTAATTTTATAAACGAATCTTTCAATCAACAACATTGTCGTTTATTCATCATTTTGTATAAAGTCGATCGAATGTAATAAGCGAAAGATATTATTATTCGAGTTCGAATCACTGTTGTGATCGTCGTTACTCCTGACTACATCCCCCTCATTATCTTTATATCATAGTACTTGTAACATATTTATATTTTATATGTACAAATTAGTAATGAAATTCTTGTAATAAAGATCAATTTACGACTATTCGATTAAGGTTTTCTTATTTATTATCTGTTCAAATTATTACCTATAATTCAAAATAAAACAAAATGTTCTGTTTTAAAATATATTTTTATTAAATAATTATTATAAGTAATCATTTAAAACAAGTATAATATTATAATATATAAAAATGCCTCAAATTCAAAATCAACTGGGTATTCTTTCAAACTAATTACAAAAAGTATTAAACATGAATTAATTAAAGATACGATGAAGTTATTAAGAATGACACAAGTTTGTTTGCTCTACATCGAGTACAATGATCGATTAAAATTAATTATACGACGATGATAATTGCGTGTAAAATTAAATACATATTTTCTTTTCCTTGACGCGATATTGCTTCTCCAACGAAATAATGTACAAATTGTATTTAGCTATGCCGTTTTTTGTGAATAACGCGAGTAAAGTTAATTTGACTTAAATGTTTTCTCTTGCTTTTTTTTTATGTTCCATAACGTATACTGGAGCATTTTCCAATGGCATTGTCGGCACAAAGACAAGACCTACCACCTTGACCGTCTGGAAGACAAAGTTGCTCTTGCGTACATCCTCCGTGCTCAAATTGACAGACATTTGATACTGAAAATAAGAATAATTTTTGTATTGTTTATATTATAATTTATTTTTAATTAAATGTTTAATATTAATTCATATACAAATTCTAAATTTACCATGCGGACATGTTTCAGGTACTGCGACAAGGTCATAGAGTTTTCCACTTCCACCAGGAGGAATAGAAATAGCTTTTTGTCTGTCTCCAGTACTTTTCTGAGCAACTTCAATTTTATGTCTGAAAATGATAAATTATATTCAGTGCTTAATTAATGTTTATTTCATAATATTTCATTTTATTGTAAAAACTTACGTTTTCCAATCTGTCCAGTAGTAATGATTTTGAGAAATTGCAAGTCCAAACGGATAAGTCAAATCTCGCACGACAACATTGACATATCGAGAATCGATATTTGCACAATCTGAAATGACAACAAACTTTACATAACTTTGTTTAAATTTGTATAAATAACTATTCAAGTGAATTATTTAAATAATTTTTAAAATTGTTCTAAAAACATATTTTTTTGATAAATAAATGATATTTGTTAATATTTTTCTATATCAAAAATAAAATGTTAAAAAAAACAATTATTACTTATAGATAAGGTTCCAGCATCAGACCAGCACAATTCGTCAGTTGACCAGTCGATACATAAAGAATTCGGCAACCTGACTTGATCGCCTCGCAAAAACAGTTGTCGACCGGTTCCATCTTCATTGGACCATTCCAATTTAGGATCCGTTCGGTGCCAGTCGGACCAAAATATTTTTCTGTCCAAAAAATAATTAAAATATTCTTAATTATACTAAAAATTAATTTGAAAGAAATTTAAAAAATCAAAAAATTTTTACAACAAAGACATATTTTATATAGATGATATATGTATACCCTCTGTAAGGATGTACAGCAATTCCTCTTGGATTATAGAGATCTTGATTAATCAAAACAATTCTCTTCCGGGTTTCTAAATTAGCAGCTTCGACGGTATTTTTGTCAGAATCTGTCCAGAAAATATTTCTCGATACCCAGTCAATGGACATACCTTCCGGACTTTTTACTCCGAACAAGAATGACTCAACGTTTGATCCATTATAATTAAATGATGTTATTTTATTATCTAAAAGCAAAAATGGAAATAAAATATGAAACAAATACAACATTTGTAAAATGTGTGCATGTAATAGATTGATATCTTACTGATAATATCACTTAAGTAAACCCGATGATTAACACAATCAATATCCAAAGCGACAGCAATTTGCATATCAGAAACATAGATAGGACTGCCTGGATTGTTCGGTTTTGGATTAAATGGAATTCGGTGTGTAGAAATGCCTTGATTTACAAGAAGAAAATTGGCATCGCGATTAACTTTTGTTTTACAGTTCATTCCCTCGCAAGAAGACTGTGCCACACATGTGAAACCATCTCCATAATATCCCTACAAAAATATTTGTATATATTATTATCATTTACCGATTACAAAAGTAAGCCATTTAAATTGACGTTCATAAATGAATGGATTATTGAATAGCGATTGAAATTCCATCGTGAATGTGAATTGAAAACTTACAGGCTTACAAACGCAGACATAGTTGGCGGAAGTCTGATTGTACCCACAAACAGCATTTCTGCCGCAAGTATTTAGAACATTACAGCCAATATTATCTTCGACGCATTGATTCACGCCATCGCCGTGGTAACCACTAATACAAACGCATTTATAACCATCCCCGGAAGACACGCATTGGCCATTAATATGACACTGCGAAGGATTCGTCGAACAATCGGCGACAGCGCAAATTCCGTTCACCATACTGTAGCCTGGATTGCATGTGCATTCGTAGCGGCCACTTGATGTCACGTAGGAACAACGTTCGTTGTCTTTACAATCTGGATGATCATTGCATTCATCTATAATAAACAAAATATTGTTATTAAACATATTTTCTTACTTTTTAATACATTAATATTATATAAATAAGTTTTTTTTTAAATAAATAACGAAACAAAAATTTTAAATCACTAAATGTTTAAGTACTTCTGCCATGAATTGATTTTGGATATGTTAAGTGTGCTTCCAAAATGCAAATTTGTGCAGGAAGTGATAATGAATTTGCTCAGTCCTAACAGCAACAAATACAAATCACTGAAGTATGTGCAAAATTAATTGATGGACAATTTATGTTAATTAAGTTATGAAAGATGAATGAATAAATTTAACCCATCATTGATTGATTATTATTCGTTGCTGTTGGACAATGAAAATATGATGAAAGAAGCACCGATTGCGTGACAGGTTCTGCCGTCGCCTTCAAAACCTGGATTGCATACGCATTTGGCGAAAGATTCGGAATGCTGACAAGCAGCGTTAGGATCGCAAATGTCTACTTCCAAGCACGAAACCTCTGTGAAAGAAAGAGTGAAAAAGACGTTCATTAACAAGTTGATTTGTAATTCAAAATACCTTTTTACTGATGATCGCTGAAGATCGTAACTTTCTTTTGGAATTTATTTATTACAAAATATTATTTCCTAATTAAAAAGATTTTCGTTTAATTTTGCAGAAACTTTTTACTAGGATGAAGTAATAAATTGTAATAACATTTGTTTATTATTATAGTTATTTTGATGTCTGGAAACTAAAATACCTGTTTTAATGCATTCATCACCATCGCCTTCATATCCTGGAGAACAACGACAGATATAATCATCGGTGCTAGGTTCATAAATACACTGCGCGTGAGGATGACATCGGTTCACTACGTTGCAAGAGACTAAACAGAAGCAAATATGACTTGAAGATTAATGATCAGCCAGATTGCTTAATCATTTATGAAATAATGTATTATTGCAAGAATCTTATTCTTATGATGAAAAAAATGTATATACTTTTTAATGACAAAAAAATTAAATGTAAAATTGTAGGGTTGAGATGATTTAAATCAAAAGATTTAAACCATTGATTTAAATCGTGATTTAAATGAAAAAGTATTTTATTTACAAAAAATCAAAAATTTTTTTGACCTACAATCAAAACTATGCAATAACTATGATTGAAATAATTTTAAAAAAGTGACAATTATTTATATAGCAAATTATTAATTGAGTTTGATTATTTATACAATTCACGAAAAATCAGTTGTTCAAAAAAAGCAAATTGCGAGAATTTTGTTAATGAAAGTTCAAATATATCGATATCAAAGTTGAAGATCAAAATTGAAGATTTAACTGAAGAAGATTAAGAAAACTAAA
>JABFPJ010001771.1:0-23189 GCA_022817425.1 Gryon sp. ZL-2020 | reverse complement strand
ATTCTACTGTTTGTGCAGGTTTTAGGTTGTATATTTAACATTTTTATATAAACTGTTATAACAAATTTCTATAACCTGTGAATTTTGCAAGAATTACTGTGAAATGTATAGGATTTTATTTTGCGTGTACAATCATTTTATAATGTTGTTCTAATAAAAATCACCCATTCATATATATTGTTACTAAACTTTGGCATTATGTATATATTTGTACATTATATGAAGTACTTAGTCTTATAATTTAGTTTATATCCACAATGGTCACGTGATTATTTATTTTTAATATATTAATAATTAAAATCCATATATATGTATTATTATTGAGTTTGAGATAACAAATTCATTGTATTTTTGTCTAACAATTATTGTCTTTAAAATAAGTTAATGTTATTTAATTAATTTATGAAAGAAATGAAAAAAATACTTGATATACCATCCGAATTATTTATTTCAGATATCTGACAATCACATTTCTTCGTTTCGTTTCGATATAGCAGAATTTATTCCTCGAAATGTATTTCTCGTCAAAGTCAATATTACAACAAATCAATTACGATGCAAGAAATCTGTAAGCAACAAAATACGTCTCTTGATGTAGCTCTTTTTTCATAAAACACTCAATGTGGCATTTGCTTGCCACCGTGTGTATCTGCATTCATCTTATTCAATTTCATAAGATTTCTTGCCATTATCGCAACTTCTTTTCTTTGAATCTGACAATTCGTTCTTTACTGTGACATAACACAGTTCGTTTCGGATCTGAATAGAATTCAAGGACAACAGTGGAGGCAACACCTTGAACGCCTTCGGAAAATCGCATCGGAATAAGCATGCGAGTGACACGCAGCATCATCTTAGTAAGAAACGCTTTTACTCACAGTGACCCTTATGTGTTGTGCTACAATATCGAACACATCGCTGTCGTGGTTGTTTGTTCAAGGGCTGTTCAAAAAATGAATCAGTAGTGGGGGTATAGGTCGTGTGGACCATTGTGCATCATCGAAATTTATCCGACCCTTTGAGTCTCTATGCAATAAGAAAAAGACAGCGAGTATTTCGATGAAATCGTTTTTGGTCTGTTACTGTCCAATATCAAGTCCGCAGCCGTTGGAATTTCGCCGAAATTTCGTGACAAAAGCCGAATCGTGTGGCCCATCGATGTTTATTTAGGATCATTTTCTATCCCTAATTTCTCGCATTTTACAGCTTAATCTACGGATAGGCTTGGCGATTTTTCCCGCTTTTGCTTCGTTTGACTGAAAATTTTTCTTTTTTTACATATAGAAGCGGATCAGAGATATTGTGTGCATTGACGATGAAAAATTTGCCGACTTTATTATCCACATAAACGAAGATCTCGAAGTTAAACATATTGCTTGATAGAGAATAATAAAATGGAAGAATTTAAAAGCAACATTCTTAAAAACAAAATGCAAAACAATTTGATTTTTAAATTTGATTTGTTCATAAATATAATTTTTCTAATTTATATGTGACACTTTGTTGCAATATTCGAAAATTCGATTTGACTAATGAAGATTCAATTTTAATTCTGTGCAACGCAATTTTCAGTAGAAATTAGCTTATAAGAAGTAAATTTTGCGTGTGAAAAAGTTAACGATTACATGAAGTAGTTTCACAAAATAAATATCTTACACCGTATATATGATACCTTTCAGAACACTTTTGAGCACGATCATTAAAGATATTATTGCACCGCAGCACCTTATTTTCGTTCCAGAATTCTAATATAATGCTTTAGCTCATAATCTTGGGTCGGTTTCATAAAAACTTGTCACTTAAAAATGGAAAATGACTTCGACGTTTGTTCGTGGCATCAGCATTTCCACAAGCGACAATTTATGTAGCAAAATGTTTACTGCATTATTATCAAATTGTAATAATATTCCCACCACTTTGGTCGTATCAAGATCCCTGTCAGGAAGAAATAAAAATTTTTATCGCACGCATTTATCTTTCCCTTGTGAGTGTAGTGTGCAAAGGGATCGAAATGGCGTATAGAATACGACGAAAAAGAAAAAAATGATAAAAGTTTATAGTTCGTATTTTCGGTACATTCGTTTTATCTGAAAATAAGCGTGGCCGAAGAAGGATGCGCAGAAAGAATTAAGATGATAAGAGAACACGAATGCAAAAGGGTCTTTCGTGCGACAGGTAGAGGTGCTGTAAAAATTGCGCGTGTTCAAAGTTTGTGAGGAATTGGCCACGCGCGGTTCTCAGCGGACGTGTAGCTTTCGTATCTTTTTACGAGACAGCTTGGGTGGCTGGTATTTATGACACTTAGCGTAATAAAACATAATCACGTATGTAACTGAAGCACTCAAAACTTGCAAGAAGTCACAATATCCTACGGCTATCTCTCTTATCGCATGACCTAATACTTTGTCATAAATGTTGCTTTGACACTTAGAATAAAAGATCTTTTTTATGCTGGAAATAAAAATGTTTATGTAAAGCGTCTGAGGGTTCCAAACAGAGATATTTATTCTGCTATTCCTAAAAGAGAAAGATAAAATTGATTAAATTTAAACGATAAAAATGGTTTATATTTAAGAAGTAAAAAAAGTATACATTAATTATTTTTTACATTATTATTATTATTATTATTATTATTATTATTATTATTATTATTATTATTATTTCATACTAACTTAATATTGGATATTTTTCTATTTTAATACCTTAAAAGCCATCGTTTTATTAGCATTTTCCTTGCACCAATTTGTTTTAATTTCTGTCCCGTAGTATAGAGTCATTTTTCATAACTGTGACATAAGTAATGTCAGCAATTTTGTAGAAAGAAAAATATCTGGAAAAACATGTGTTGTTGCAAAAATCTCGTATATCCTCTTTAGTGGTTGACTCCCTATAGATCGACTGAAGGTATTCATGTCTAAACGAACTGTTAAGTAGATGTAGGGGTGTGTCGAACCAACAACTTTCAAACTGTATCCGTGAACCGAGAAAACAGAAATACGGAATCGTCGAAAGGGTGGATATAATATTACTTAATCTTTAACTGCGACGGGTATGGCATATCTAACGATCCAAACCAAAACACGCAACGCATTAATTTAACGGAACTAGCACACAACCATCGGAAGTTGAGTTTGTTATATCATTTTTGACATGAATTATTTTGAAACGATAATTCACACTGAAGTTTGGAAAGAATTGAGATCATTTAGTTTCCGGCTTAGATGTTTGTGTAAGTGGTGTTGAGTGCTCCAGCTTGTTTTTTAGTAACGAAGGCATCAGAAATTTTTCTCCACAACGTTATACAGATGCTTGTTATTATGGCATTACGGATATCGAATGTTCTTTTGGTTCTCGGTACATTTCGGTATGTCTTAAGATCTTCTCGGTCTCGCTTGGTTTTGCCATGAATCTGAGACCTACAAGCGAAGAAAACCGAGTACTCATACAATGCAATGGCACAGACTACAGCGTTCCGCCTACTTCCGGTTCATGAATGCACCCACGATTCAGTTAACTACCCTTAGCAGTTAAGCCACGTGAACGAAGCGATGTCCTTTCGTTGCAGCGAGTTTTTTCTTCGGTCTGTCTCTTTTGTTACTGTGAACTGTGCACCGAATTTTCAACACATTCCGTATTCTCCAATGTTATCTCCAGCATCGATCGGCATTCGTATAATACAAGCGAGACTTATTCTTCTAAGTCTTATTTTTTCGAAATAATTGTTAAAATGTAGGATAGAAATAAGAATGGCGATATAAATTACATTTTCAACAAAAGACGGAAAAATTGTGTTACTACGATGTTTTTAGTGATTAATGCTTTTAGAAAATTGAAAAATGTTCTTCCATATTTAATTTAAAGTTTTATTGAACAACCAATGTAATAATCATATTTAATAACTTTAACATAATTACATATACGAATTTACATTATTATCATGTCTATGTTATAATAAATAGATATGTAATTTAAGTTGGTTTATCAAATTTAAACTTGTTTTTAAAAAAGAACGAGTGTATGAGTAAATAATATGTATGTTCATTAATTTAGTTACTAATTACTTTATCATTTTCCAATAATTATTGTAAATATTAATATTTTGTTAAATATAAATTAATATATCGTAAATGTTTTATTGATAATAATTTAATAAACCTATTAATTCTATTTTCCAATAATATTAGACTCCCGACAGCACGTATTATTTCACGATATACTACAAACTATAAAGTACGTCCAAACTCGCGTTGAAAATGTACATGGATATTATTGTCTCTTAAAATATGATGGATATTAGCTTATACTAAATTTATTTTGTTATATGAATAAGGAATCTATTAGAAGGAAATTAAATATTAATCATGGCAAATCATGAAGCCGAAAAGCTATTTTCAGTCACAAAACTTTATGATATTCATTTGATTTCTCGTGACGGTGTATCAATATTCGGTAACACGAAGTAAAATACTACAAGCCGAAACAGAATTTCGAAAGGCAAATTCAACATCGCAACTCAAATCATTTTAGAAAAGTTTTGCGAGAGGTGACTTTATTGTTATTAAACGACGTCGCAACTTTATTTTATTAACGAGAAAACTTTGGCAACTGTTAATAGCTCGCAGCTGAATACTATTGCGTCGAATACATATTATGACAGTACAATTGTTCGTCTGACAAAATACTTTTGAGCTTGCTTTCAGTGCTTGGCTAACGTCAAACCAGATAATCCGTCGGACTCATTTCGAACTCGTTTCCTTACACCTGAGCTCCTGAAAGACAAGCCAGAGTAAATCTTACGAAGAAAATCGTTAACTGAACGAAAGAGCGAAGATCTGCCAAAAGGATTCTTATTTGAAATCTATTGTCCAAAGATACCACAAAGGTTACTTTGTGTTGCATTAAAATCAAAACGAGTTAGTCGCGATTCACGGAAGGGACATCTTTTCTGCAATTCCGTAAATTCAATTTTCACTTTTGCCATCACTTTTTTGTACGAAATCTCGTCTGTTGCTGCGCAAAAAACAAACACGTTCTATGTAAGGTAAGGTATAGCTTATTTGTGGGTTGGACAAGAGGTCTAATCAAACCTGTTCGGGCGACTGAGACAAAGCCGAAACAAAAGTCAGTCTAATCAATCTTTTGTTTCGAAGGATAGCTTTCAGATGCACAAGGTCTTGCATGAATAAGCACGTACTGCCTCATTTATCAGCGTGTCGAATTTGCAAATAGTGCTTTGCAAATAATGTTTTTGCAAAAGAGGCGGAGTCTGTAAAACTGTGGTTGGTGACTTTTCTTTTTTTTTCATATAAATTCCATCATATTAATGTGTGTCGAATGGAATAGGAAAAATAGAAGACGACGTTCGTATACTCAGGGCAATTAGTTCGGAACGGGTGAAAAGTAGCCCCCCAGGCAACGTCAAGGGTAGCCCAGGGGGAGTGGTCTCAATTTGCGAAATAGGTTTTCGATCTAGCCAGAATAGATTGTGAACATTCCATATTTGACTCTTCCGTATACCATATGTTGGATTATTATTGAAAGATGAATTAGTGCGTTGTAGTATCGATTTAGATAGATAAAATTTACATATATCAGAATCTTGAGATGCATCTTCATTCCAAAAATACATCTAAAGAAACTTTCAATAAATTCCACAGATATTTTATATAGACTCGTTCTTAAAATACATATTAAAGGGAAGTTACAACTGAAATTTCATGCATGATATAGATCTGATTAAATCTAATCAAGCATTGGTAATTCATGTATTTTTTCCTGTGTAATTAAACTGCGATGTCAACAATTTGATAGAATTGATCTTTTTATAGGTTAGGTATTATTTTATCTAACCTATACTATACTATACTCGAGAAAATCGAGGAATTTTAAAAAATCCCTATTGAGAAACAAATATAGGAATCGCTAGGGATTCCTATATCATATAAAAATTCTGGCAATTATTGCCATATTTGAAATATAAATTTTTCTGACAGTTTCCCTTAGATTTTCAAGCAATGGTTGAAGTAAAATATCGTCCAAAAACACGATAGAAAACTCAAAAATGCGATTCAGTTATTGCATTTTCACGATTTATGACTTTTCTTACAAATCAAGTCTTTTTAACAATTATTTAAACAATCCAATAACTTTTTTATATTACATTGTCATTATAAACATAAACAGGTTAATTATCCGTTTAGGCAGTTACTATCTGTCAGATGTGCGCCGTATATGCTGTTCATTTGTTTGGCCTGAAATTTTAGCACAAGCTGTGAGAATATGTTGCAAATTTAACATGATAAGAGCATTTATGTATTTGCATACAATTTTGACATTTTTAGCTAGATTTTTTCCACGAGAGATTTAAATACGAAAGATTTAATTTAATGAAAATCAAAGCTCCATCAATTTTAATAAAAAAGAATTGGTCAATATAAATCTTCACTTTTAACTAGGATAGTAATTTATATTAACATATGGAATCAATTTATATGAATGTATAAATTTTTAACCATCAGATTCATTTACGTTGAATGTTTTCTTAATCAAAAGTAATTCCAAGTGATATCGGCCGATTTTCGACTAAAACTGATGAAGCTTCAATTTCCAAAAATTATTGGGCGCGATTTTTTCTAATAGCTTTAGAGGTCTGTCCGAATTAATTGTATTACTTAAATATACGCATTTGATTCGTAACAGTACATTACGTTTACTTCTAATACATAAAGTGTATCGTTTCAAATTAAGAGTTTATACAATCAATGCAGTGTCCTACGTAACGTTTATAATTATAAAATGTGTGTTGAAAGATACATTAGCATTATTCTGTAACATTATACACATTATAAACCTTATACAATGTTTCTCTACATACAATTATGTCTAACTAACCAAAGAAATACATATTCATGAATATAATACACTAATATATGTCTAACGTATTCATAATTACCTTCTGTATTTATAATTACAAAAATCATTAAATTATTATTCTAAACATCTCATCTCTCCTTCTTCCTTTTTTTTAATGTAAAAAACAATGAACATTCATTGTAAGCACACAATAGGAATAAACCGATTAAGTTTGAAATGAATTTTACGACATGAATTTGAACCATCAATTTTACGTCACATTTAGTACATAATCGTTGAACAATTTAATTTAATTAACTGATCATTTCAAACACAAACATAAATCTTGTTGAACCCCGAATATCTGCTTTATATTCTCGTTTCACAATGATAAAGTGTTGATATACACTTTATAACGCTGATTTCAAATCATTCGGTTGACATTACACCAAGCGTATCTCCAACTCGACAACATATATTATGAATCGTGTTGTCGTACATAACTCAAGTGTAGGTTCTTCAACATAGCTACGACAGTACATTGTTACATCAACGAATACTCCTGCTTCTTTGGAAATTCTGATGTACTGTCGGAACACTTTTCTAACCAAGTAAGGTGCTTACATGAATATCGACGAGCTTTTCTCGTATTTTTTTTTCACTTTTTATTTCGTCCAAGTTTTGAAAGCGGTCGTCGACAAACTGATTACAGTTTCATTGCAGATGCTCTCCTACGTAACCGGATTTACAAGCCCGAGAGCTATACATTTGACAATACCACTTGGAATTTCAAATTACTTAAAAGAAAACAATACTTCCTTTCATTCTCTAACCCTTTCACCGCACCAGTAAATTAATTAAGCAAATTCCATCGTTCTAGCAACAGAATCAGTTTGAAAGTAGAATTGTCACAATATACTTTTATTTCTATGCAAATTATATATGAATATTGACATAATACGTTTGTCTAATTGAATACCATTAGCATAATTATATGTCAAGATTTCTCTGAACATCGATTGCTGTACACGCATGCGACTACCGTTCAACCGGTTTCAATGAGTTTGAGTTAATTAAACGCACGTTAAAATAAATCGCACTGTGCAATGACAAAGACACGCGCGTGCATCGACAGTATTTCAATTTAACCGACGATAATTATCATCAAACATCACTCATATTATTATAATGCTTAGTGAAGCTCTTTTTGTACATTAAAATAATGACATTTAATGAATGGTATCATCAATTACCAAGCTCTCAGATGCAAGTTGTGCATTGCAATCCTTTGTGTACCACATTGCACATTACATTACGATTCTTTAACTCAGCGAAATGGAAGTTTCTCGTCGTTGCTCGATTTTTTTTCTTTTCACCGATGACCTGTTTCTTCTGCTGAAAAATTGAGTATCCCTTCATTTCGTTTCGTTCAAGCTCCGTTTTTTTATTCCTCCGCCATTCATTTTGTCGCTTGCAAAATCACTACTGGTTTCTATCCGGACGATTGTTATGGAACACTCGAAGCTGGTCAAAGGTTGTGGAGATGATCACTCGAGTGCACTTTAGAAGATTCATTATACGCAATGGATTGCAATAAAAAACAAGTATTCTATTCTTACAAAACTAATTTTTATTAACATGAAATTTTTTGTTCCTGTTTGTTCTGCATTAAGAAATAAAAGACATTGTGGATACAAATTTAAAGAAAAAGTAAAATCTGATAAATCTTACATCTGAATAATAAACGCTGTATGAAAGCATGAAATTTTGCGAAAAAGGAAAGGTACGCTCATTAATTCTGACGAGTATACTTTTAATCTTGGCCGATATCCGTCGTTAAAATCTGCGAGTGTTTCATGCACGACAACTTTCACGCGCATGCGCTATGGATCTCTTTGCGCGTGCCTGTTTAAACGGTGCACCTGCGTGACCCTATCCCCTGTTTGACGTACGGTGATTTAACATCGTTGTTACGATTGTTAAATACCTGTTGCTTTGAGCCAATTGCGATGTAATTTTTGGGAAAGTATCCGCTCATATACTCATAAAGAATTTTATCTTTGCGCGCATTAAATCATTACAATAACTTGTCATTAATATTTTATATAAGTGAACAACAATCTCAACGTATTTTCTTCCTCAACCGAACGATACTGGCTCGCGCTATGATTTACGATCATTTATTTACTTCTTATTACATTCTGTAATTTATTGTAGGTCAATTTTATTGCGGTCTTCTATATGCCGCCTTATTGCACACTAATGACATTACTCCCTAAGGAAATATTTCGTTACATTGACTATTACAATTTCATCATTAAGAAATGCCTTCGAGCGGATATTTAACTGTGCGCGGACATCGTTGCATTAATAAAAATATAATAACGTAAATAATGATGATTGTCCCAGCGTAAATACTAATACTCTGAATTGAACTATGCGAGGTCTATAATATACCAAAAACTCGCCGCAGAGAAAGTGACAGATAAGATAATAAATGGATAAGACAAAGGGGTCGAAGGTTTGCAAAGAGTAGACAGCAGGTGTTCGTACTGCGATCGCTCTCTCACGTTTATTCGAGCACGTGCTTTATTGCACGTTCGTCTCTGCACATCTCAGTGACTCCGCTGCTCGTCAATCAAAGAAAGAATCGTACCCGTCTTTCTTTACTCACCCCGCAGCAATCCCTCTTGTCTGCGCCCTCTTGAGGTCACGATTCTGTGCAGAGACAAAGCAGGTGCCCCAAAAATTCGCTTCGTTCGGACCAGTCAACAAAGATTTGCATTTAATCTCATTCGCATAGTTCGGATTCGTGTTTAGTGCTCCACTCAGTTCCACGAAATTTCTACTGTCAGTTATCTTTACAGAAGAAAGATTCCTCAAATAACTATATATATATATATATTTTTTTATGTCGTTTAATTCGCTGCTGAGCTTTTGACTCTCGAAGTTGCGAACGATGAGTAAAGAGTTTCTACGATGTAACGAGTTGATGACTTTGCCATTTTCCCAAGACCTTCAAATAGCTCTTGCACTCGCTTTAGTCGAACATGTTCGAGGAGTTGGAAAAAATGCGCGAATGAGTAAGGCGGAGTAGGAAGTGGATAAATGAACTTACGAGGAGTAATAGACAGACTAGCAACAGGAAGCTTATAGTGTAATTTTAAAACTGTTTTCCAAATTGTACAAAAATTCTCATTTTTCAGCGATAGTCTAGAAGTTGGATAAAAGAGAGAACCGTATCATAACGTTTCTATATAGGTACTATTTAATCTGTTTTCGGAATGTAGAGGACTGAATATATGTATATAGTTTCAGTGAAAATATACCAATGGCTTAAAAAGCCATTTGGTATTTTAAAATATTACATATTGATAAAATATATATATTTTATCAGTCTTACATTAGAATTAATGCATCTATCAATACTCTGTACATTGTTTCCGGTTGCTCTGAAACTTAAAAACACTTTTGTAATATAATTTATCAACGAATACTTTATGGTCTTAATAAAAATTTGATCACTTTTGTATATAAAAACTTCTTCTATATTTAGTTTGTTTCAACCAATCAAGTAGCTAATGCTTTCACGTTTTATCTACATCTGTCGATAGCATCACAACTCAGATAACACCTTGGGTGGCACCTCATTTAGTAAAGATATCATGATCTGATCTAGGAACTTCGAGCGTCTTCTATACTTTGTTGTGTGTCAATGTGATTGTCTCTCATTTATGCAAATTTGCATCCGGCACCAGAAAAGATCGTTTCAACAAGAGAACAAGATTTTTATCGATATTCCGTCATGTATTATAGAATCTTGTACTCATGCCTTCTTGATTTATAATTTACAAGTAATATACATATAATCATCATTTCTGTTAAACTTGAAAACGGAAAATTTCTACTTTAATACAAAAATTACTAATAAAATGTTTAATACTTATTTGAAAAATAACATGATGAATAATATGAACTAGGCTTCAATAATTTTTTGTTTATATGTGATTAGCTTAATTCTCTATTTCGTTTGAGTTATCCTATGAAATCCTATGAGATTCACCAGAATTTTTATCTTCGAACATATTTCAGAAAAAAAAGAGCTCATTATTTTAAAGAATTTTTCCTTTAAAAATATTATTAATAATTTAGCATACTGTTGAAAATACAAAAAAATTTAGAATAAAGTATAAAATTAAATTACCATAGCCGTATGAGCTGAGAGCTTATACCCGCCAATAGCATGCAATACGCAACTTTGTCCACAGCCAGAAATTTCATCGTTCTGGCTGTTTTTCAAATTCTTCTATTGATTAACAGTAGATCTATTTATAAATTTAGACAAATTATTCAAAATTTATTGTAAACTAGCCTGACAACCGCCTGACAATCGCCTGACAATCGCCTGACAATCGCCTGACAATCGCCTGACAATTGCCTGACAATTGCCTGACAATTGCCTGACAACCCCCTGACAACCGCCTGAAGGAGGGAAGTCGGAAAAAAATTTGTTTTTCAAAATTCAAAACTATAAACACTACTTTATATAGCCAAAGACATTCAGGAAAGTATAAGCTGCAATTTGAGACTAATTTGAACTAAATCGGTCCAGTAGTTTGACCGTGATAAGGTAACAGACACACAGACAAACAGACAAACAGACAAACCGACAAACAGACAAACAGACAAACCGACAAACAGACAAACAGACAAACCGACAAACAGACAAACAGACAAACAGACAGACATAGATTGAAATTTATATATTAGTAGGATAGCAGTATATTAAAAAATATCAATAAAAATGATACTCACCAAGATAATCAAACAGTTAGACATTACATTGTACAAGAGGATTTTACAAGTTTTTTTCTCGGATCCATTTGTTAACAACATACTTTAAATTATTTAAAATTCTGAAGTATAAAATTTGCCTTTTTTACTGATAATTATAAGAATTATTATAAAAATCAAATTATTAGTATAATATAATTTTCACCGCTACTTTATGATTAATAGTTAACAACTAATGATGTAAATTGTTGCATTTTCAACCGATTTTTATTTTCTTGACGGAATTTTGTCTTTTTCAATAGAATGTTCTCTTAAAAAAATACTTTTATGCGAAAAAGATTTCATTGTGACTACATCTTTTCTGCTTCAAGAATCTGTGAAACTAAATGTTTGCTTATGTATGTAGCGTGGACATTTATAGCCTATACGCGAACGGTTATAACAATTTTTTCGAAATACAAACACATGTTGAGGAGCAAGCATACTGCTTACACGCAAAATAATATCTTGCAATATCTCCATGTTTTGGGTTTTCACTATAAAGAATTGTTGAAGTCATAATTATGTCCTGTGATTTTTACTGAACAATATTTCTTGTGCGCTACCTATTTGATATTTTATTTGTGTTGTAGAATCCCAGGCCAACGTTTGGGTATTTCACACTTTCAATTGAATTGTAACAATAACTTGTTATAATAATCTGTGAATTTCACAGAAATAATTGTAGCTATCAAAGAATTTTATTTTGCGTATAGTAAGGATTACTCATTGGTTACTCAGAAATTACTTATAATCGACTTCCAAGATCGCCTTTTTATTTTTCACTAATTTCAGTTTTCTTGTTCAATAGTTGATGTTTTCTCTGGTACATTTCTCTTGTAAGTGTGTGACATGCAGCAGGGAGGCTTTGCAACGTAAAATCGGAATGATTAAGCGTCACTTGATTCGTTCTTTTGATATTTCGGGCGCTCAAAGGATTCATCGCGCCGATTAAAGTGCCACCGGCGAGGCCACAAGGTGAATCGCGTCAGATCCGTAGTTACTTTCAGATTTCTTTTCGTCATTAGGCCGCGATAGGTGGGGCTCGATTGAACAGCACTCCGTCACCTAGAGGCAACGCGGTAAAAAGGAAGGACATGAACACACATACCCTAACGAGCGCAGCAGCAACATCTTGTCGACGTTGTGCTATTGCAAGACAATGATGAGACAGCTGGTATGTATGTTTTTCTTTATCTCTTTTTCTTTTTTCCTGTTTTTTTCTTTCTCTTTTGCAATATTTGAATCTTGATTTCCTACGTTCTTGTTCTTTTTTTCGCTTTCAAAGACGCGCAGGAATGCCCGGGATCGCGAATCAGAAAAGGTATGTTAAATTAGCGGCATAGTTTGGTCAAGCTCTTACTGATGCTATGTGTGTTACATAGAAAGGATTACGACACCTGTCCATGTGTATACAAAACTACTACAGACTTAGAGACTTAACTACGATACTTCGTTGATAACAAGAAATAATCACTATTGTACGGTTGATTCTTTATTGTTCATGATTAAATGAATTCCCTGTGAATGATAGTATATTGATTGTATCGCTGTTTTCATTTCAGATTTAATCTTCGATTTTTAATTTATATCGTAAAAATAAATGAAGAAATAAAGTTTTAATTAATCTAGGATTAATGTTAAATCATAAAGTTAATCAAGTTTCCTTCTAATAATTGAACTTTAATATTAAATGCTATTTGTGATTCCAAAAGTATAATCGAATTAATATATATGCTTTGATGCAATAAAAATAAATGTTTATATCATAGAATTTTAATCATGATAAATGAAGTTTTTTTTCTTGTAAGCAAATACACATTTAGTCAGATAAATCAGCGTCGTTCCATCTAGTGTGTATATATACCTTAAACAAATTACATGTTTTTATTCGTAGTATACTTTGCTATTCATTTGATTCAAGAAACTTGAAAAAGCCCGGAAAGATAAAATGCCATCTTAGATCTAGGGCAATGGCTGATCTGGCACGTGTCGCATATTTTTCACTGTTTCAGCGAAATTCCAAAATTTCCACTATTATGTCATTATCGCGATGATCGTACAGGGACACATTGATGCAGTAAAAGAAAATGGAAGAAAACGGATTCTCTTTCCTGTCGCAAACGTTTACAGTACTTATCTGGAAGTTGGTTTAACATAGATGATCTCTTGGTACTGCCCTTTCAAGCAAACTGACTTAAATTTACTTTTTCTTCCTAACATAAACCTCTGGAGAGAATATTCTTAAAACAAACTTTATATATATATATAATTTGAATTTGAATAAATTGAATTATTAAGAGAACACTACTGTCACAAATTTAATCAAATTCATAGTAATTTTTAATTAGTTATTTTATTTCGTATAATCAATGAAATGGACAAACGAAATTAAAATTAATCCTCAAAATTCTTTAAAGTAAAAAGATAAAATGATTTGAAATTCTCTTTGAAAGCGAAAATCCAGCAGCAGCTTGTATCGCCAGATACACATGAGCAACATGATTTTCACGGAGTTGAAAAGATGTTGCAGGCGCTTACGTAAATATCCGTAAAGACCGATGACATTTCTGTTGACTGGACATGTCTGAGATTGCAAACACATTGTGTCTAGCTTCATACCCTTATTTCATCTTTATCATGAAAGTGAAAACCAATTGATGTCATTCGCAACATGAATCAAACACAAATTTTTCTCTAACGTGTTCATCGAATACAGAAAGCGAGATACCGCATTTCCTAAAATAACAACCGAGAAAGCAACTGTACAAGCATTTCAAGTCGTTCTTAACCGAGTATGGTCACGCTTTGGATTGCTGTGACAAGCCTCCTTTTCGTAGCGTGAGGTCCTTTGGGCAGATTTCTTGGAGGAATCTCGCGTGTTTCTTCGTAGTAGGACAATAACAACACCCGACATGCACCGTCACGCGCGCGACATTCTGACGCCCGTTACGATCGTTCTCTTAAGAGCTTAGTACTTTTTACAATTTCGATGAACAATGTTTAGTATGTCTTTAATGTGGTGCTAAATTATTTTATATACAAATTATATTCTGCACTTCCATACAATGCCTCATATCATCTTTCATAAAGAAGAATAGAATAACTTATTATGATGAGGTTAGTTACGATCTGAGAAAACTATTTACGATGTTACATTATATGCAATCATTGTTTTAACTTAAACATCATTGTGATACAATTTACGACCTGTGGTTTATACATTAATCACTCCTTATTGTGCTTTATTAATGAATCATACTTATTGAAAAATTTGTTTTTAGTCATGCAATTTGATTTAGTTTTTATTTGAAAACAAATTTTTAGAAACATTAAATATATAATAAACAAAAACATACAGTTCATCTTGGACTAAATTGAATTAAGCTATAAAAAGTTTTCTTAGAGATGTTAACTGTGTAAACGTGTTTAGCATCAAATTTTATGACTTAAGTTTTACGATAGTTTGACTTATTCTCGTGGTATAAACGAGTGCTTTTTCTTTTAAATACAACAAAAGTTTTGTGCAATAAAAATATCACTATTTACTGAATTCTTTGAAACAAACATTCTAATAATTTGCTTAATCAAGAGACACGGTAATGTCTCTGGCCAAGTACAAAAAAACGACCGTTTTTGTGAGGCCAGCACTACCGTGTCTCTTTTCAAATACGAACAAAAGCCGTTTTTCAAAATACAAAAAAAGCAACAATAGCAATAAAATTCCAATTTTTTTGATATTATATTGTTGCCATTATTGATATCATATAACGTATTATATGTTAATATGGGATACTTACGGGATGCTTATGGGAACGTTAGGGGAAGCTTATGGGATACTTATGGGATGCTCATGGGATACTTATGGGATGCTTATTATAACTATATTTGTATAAATTCAGTATTAACCTCTACAACATATATAATATAACCTATAAACACTTATTGTTCGCGCCAAGTTTTTTATTTTTCATTGAAACTAACGAAACTAACGAAACTAATGAAACTTAGAAGAATGCATAACAAAACTAACAAGATTAACAAGATTAACGAAACTAACGGAACTAGCACTTTTGCATGTTGTTTTGTTTCGTTACTTATTATTATGCATTACTTATTTTTGTTAGGTTATAGTTTATTGGTCAACTTGGCCTCTTACATAATCTCGCATCTCTTTAATGTAGAGATTTAATATAGTTTTAACACTAGAACTACCGGCCTAAAATCAATATTACTTAATTCGTCGATATTTCCTTTTAACAAATAAAAATTAAAGCTCCAAAATATAAAAGCATTAATATTTCATTACTAAACTTTCATTACCAAACCGCATAATTTATAATTTTTTGGATAAAATAGTTATATAAATTATTTTAAAAATGTACAAAGACGTCAAATTGACGTATCGGTAGTTCTAGTATTAAGGTATTTTAGATTTTTTAATATAGAGGTTTCAGATACTTTTATATAATTTATTTTAATAGTTTAAGGAACTTAAAATTTAAAAACATCCTTGTGAGACTCAATTTATAATCAACTTGGCTCTTTACATCCCTAGTATAAATTGAAAAAGGGTTGCCTAGTTAAAAAGCGGGCCCTGGATTGGTAAAGTCCGGGTTCGCCTTGTTACGGGTAAGCTTGGACTGGGCCAATGTAGGCCCAATGTTGGATAATTCGTTGCAGGGTTGGAAGGTAGGGCCAATATAGGACCTAACAAGGGCCATATTCAGGCCCAATAAGGGTATGAAACGCCTACCCACACATTCCCTGTATAGGGTTTTATGGGGCAAGCCAAATTAGTCTCATACATATACTATATAGTAGACTTAAGTTGATGTTTACAAGACATTTCATTAGAAGTCTTCGTAGCTCAGTGTGTAAGATGTTTAACTTTCACGTTCAGGTCTTGGGTTCGATTCTCCATGATGCATTTTTGAAGAAATATTTTACATAAATGTTGACTAAACGTAGGTGTGCCTACTGAGGCTTAATTAGGCCAACATTGGATTTCATCAAATATCCCATACAAGGGAGGCCTCGTTAGGCTCATATTAGGAATACCTAATTAGGTAATTTATAGGTTAGCGTTTCAAACCAATGTGGGTCCCTCAAAAATCCCACATAAGGCCAATGTTGGTCCAATCTTGGAACAGGGTTTGCCTAAGAAGGCCCCAGGTTCAGCCAAGTTCATAATTCTACTAGGGATGATTTCATGTCTTTTTAAAGTAGAATTTTGAGGCATTTTACATTTTGTTTTCAGGCATGTGTTTTAATAATTTGGGAGTTTAGTATTCTATTATTTTAAAATCTAAAGTTAGCTAATATACTTGTTAGTTAATAAATTAGATTTTATTGTAGATTCACTCCTTAAAAAGAAGATTTTTCAAGTAAAATTTGGAAATGTACTTGACAATATTTATTGAATTCAGTATCTTATATTGAGAAAAATTTTAGTTATTAGTATATTTTTCTAAACTAAACAATAAATTCTTCAAATAAAGAATTGATTCAAGAGAAATCATTAAAGGCGAGGAGAGATTCATATGTTTCTAACAAAAAATTTTTAGTTATGAAATAGAAAATGTCATAGTCATGTTATTCACAAAAATTATACCTAGGATAATCACTATTGATGCAATATTTAACGCTTATTCGTCATAATTATCAATTTATTTTCAACGATAAAAAACTATATTTTATCCTACAATAATCACGATCGTTATAGCAATACTGTCACATGACACGGCACAAGCTTTGTGGCATACTTTGATGCTATTGTAGAACATCAAAAAGCCTTGAGATTATAAAAGTACCTATGCTGTATTTCCAATTTCTTTTAATTTGCCAATAGATATTTTTATTCTACTTTTTACTGCTATTAATACAATACTAAGTATGTTAAGAGTCGCAGAATACATTCTATAAAAAATCATTTCTTTTCTCTTTTCCCTCAATTAGTATTCGAATAAGTAAAATGTGATAAAGTATAATACACATTTTCAATTTATTATTTTGTGTAATTATCATACATAAAAACTTACAATAATAAATATATCATTTTTTGTATAATCATAAGGTATCAATATTATTGTTATTTTTATTAAACATCCGACATTAGTTATACAATTGTAAAGTGATATATTAAATTACAAATATTAATTAAAATTGTTTCATACGTAAATTAATAATGTAATTCAAATGAATATTGATTAGTCATATGAAATACATGATTCGTGTACAGAAAGTACCAACAGAGTAACTGAAATTCGTGACACACGTAACCATATATGTACATTCCTCGACAATACATTATTTTTCCGGTGTCTTTGAGTGTATGCGAAAGTCTCACACTGCTGTTTCTCAAGAGATTAAGAACCACCGCATTACTTCTAACGAAGTGACGTTTGTGTAGGAGGACGTTATCTGCGTTATTCCGTTGCCATTCGAATATCAAAACGCAAGGCCCAGCATGAGATCGTATTATTTGGCATTGCGGTCGCACGCGAAGTTCCCCATGACATGGCTCGAAGTCGTTAGGCACCATTCAAAATCACCTTAAGTCACCATCAAGTAGCGACTATTTCGTTTCTTACTACTCAAAGGATTATAATCCGGATGACTCCTACACGAGGCCGTTCCTAATTTTTTTCTCTCTATAATATTCGATTAAACATCTTTGATAATACAATAACGAGTTTGACACATCATTCAACAATTACATCCCATTAATATCATTAAAGAATATTTAGTAAAAATTTGTATTGTTTATAACAAAATTTGGAAATTTTGTTATAAACAATAAATAAATTTACAGAAAGTATTATTATAGAATTATATTATAAGTATAACAACTTAAATATGTATTGTATTATTCATAAAAACATAGCTATTAGAATAAACAAACAAAAATCTCACATAAATGAATAAATATTTAAGTTTATTTCATCTTTTCATTGTATAAATATTGAATCATGCATTTGCGAAATTTAATCCCGATTCTTATAGTAATTGCGAAGTAGTTTAAGATGTCGCTTTGTCCACGCATCAATCAATTTTTTTGACTAATTCAGGTGTATAGTCGAGATTTCGTTTCATGCAAGGTCGAAGTTCAGTAACACAAGCGAGAGCCACCCGCGAAAAATAAAGGAATACATTTTTTATTCATGACAAGCACTTTTGGGACTATCCACTGACGCTGGTCCCACATTGTGTTCAACCCTTGCTACCTCATGAAAATACTTGGATTATTGCCACCTGTGAGTTGAGCGAAGTACGGACGAGAGGGATTTCGTGGCAGAGACGAGCATCGCACAATGACCACTGGCTTCTATGCGAGCTAAGAGCTAGGACCACCGACATAACGTCCATTCCAGACGAGTAAACGCGTTTCGAATTGAACCGGCTCTCTGATGGGGTTTAATTCAACTCGAAATCTTGTGATTCATGAGAAGGGTCGTGATTCTGAAATGACGCTGCCATGACAAAACGCGCTAATCTTTCTTGTCTCAAAAAAAGAAAAAGGATAGAGAACAAATGAAAAGAAAAAGGACGAAGAATAACAAAGATAGAAAAACAAATCCCTATACAATTTCGATGTTGTAGAACTTGTTGGTCTACGATAAATCCATTATTTATGTCTCAAACGTTAATGTTCGTGTTTTCCAAAACGTCGATTATCCATGACGAAGAGAGTTGTTTGAATTCTGTCAGACTGATAAAGCGATGACAATTCCGCTGCTTCGAAAGTACACTCTAAGTTAGCCAAGGTCTGATTAATTCGCATTGCGCGTCATTTACAAATCCACCTGAGTTAAAACACTCAAGCAGCTGTATATGACACTATAATTAAGTTAAAGGCAAACTTGGCTCGCGTACCACTTCATCGTGCACCCGGGTCGTCGTCGTCGTTTCATATTCACGAAATCCTCGACAAAGCTCGCTTTGATCTTGATAGCGCTCAGAAAATAAATTCGATATTTCAGTATCGATTTAATGGTCGTCTCCTATTGATTAAACTTTTACGTTGGTAACAACTTCAATGACCGTCAAAATTGTATCATACTCTACAAAAATTTTTTTATAAACTTGCACGTATTTCTAAAAATGTTCGACACTTTGACAAAAAACAAATAAAAAGAAGCAATTAAGTTCACAGAAAATTGTCTGACTTTGATGCAGACTTTGTTGTTCAGTAATAACGAAGCTCTTGAATTTTGTGATCGTATTGAATGGGGTTACGCACGATCTTGTGTCTTTTATAATGAAATTGACCATAATAAAGTTGCCAACGTTGTAACATAGGAAATTCACTTACACGTTGCATACTAACTCGTTACGACAAATTAAGTAGCGTGTAATCGGGTGTTCGCGTCTCCTTAAACGGCATGAGGAGGCGCAAAATCTGTTGTTTGTGGGACAATCCGAGGCAAGGTGCAAACCCCATATTTGGCGTGACTTCGATGAATCTGCAAGAAACTCGATGGTTTTTGCATCACGTACCTTAATTTCTTCTGAAATTCTGCTTTGACTTTATCGTAAAATGTAACCCATGTAAAAATTCTCTAGAATGACGATGAGTATTTCAAATTTGTCACTTTACGGTGCACTTAAAACATCAACTGTAATTTTACAGCACACATCATACTGCATGTGAAACAAAAACTGTACTTTGAAGTTGTTTAGATTTCAGTCATATTTAAAGTTATCTAAAATTCAACCACCACACTAACATTCATTGATTAATTAAACGGTACAATATATATAGCGCATCCAGGAACGAACTAAATAATTAGTAGAATTTCATACACAAAATGTAACACAAAATAATTAAGAAATATTTTTATTAATATTGAGAGGATATTGAGAAGAATACTATAAAATGTTGTATGATATTCGTTAAAGACTGAATTGTCTCTTCAACTTTTATTTATCAGTGCATGACCGAATATTTGCGATAACATTGTAATAAAAATAAAACAAAAATTCTGTTAGAACACAGAAAATGGAAAAATAATATAGAAAAATAAAAAAAATCATTACTCTGAGAAAGTATACGAAACTTTCGTTAAAAATGTATTTTTAATGAAAATTCTGCATTCTTTTAACGAAATCTCTATTTCTGTTCTATATTGAATTTCCATTCACGTATATATGCATATGTTATATATACTCACATTTTTGCCTGGATAGTTATGTATGTTATTATAGAGAAGCAGACAGGTGCAAATATTTCCTAGAACGTACATTATTTTGTTAAAAAAGTGGAATCATCTAATGACGTTAAACATTTTACAAATTTCAATTGTATTTTCATATGAAATTTCTTTTGTCAGTATTTCCTTGTAATTGTATCTCACCTAAAAAAATAACTACATATAAATGATACATATATTATTTTGTAAGAGACTTTTTTATTTTTCTAATGGAGCATACTTCTTTCATCCAGCTTACACTTTATTGCAATAGAAATGCTTTGTTGCAAATTTTCGAAAATGTGTAACAAAGCATCTAGCTCTTTGAACAAAACATCCAGTCAATTATAGAGCGGTAAAAACGAACGCCTTAAGCGCGGAACGAAAGTTAAAAGGACCACCTAACAAATTGTCGTCTCGCACAAGCTTTGTGATGCGGCACTGTAACTTAGGTATTTATACTGCCAGCGGTTGTTCGTTTTTCAACAACACCAATAACCCAGTTTTACTTGAAATGTGCTTATAAGCCTGCTGATTTAGAAGACTAATTCGTTAATAAGTGATCCAACGGGGTCACGAAACTACGTTCATAAAATTGCATAATAGATCGAAAATTGTGCTCTTATCTTATAAAATTACACTCCATTCGAGCTTCATCGTTAGTAAGATAATTTATGTTAATAAATGAACTTCCTTTTACGACACGATAATAATAAATCAAAAGAATTAGACTGCATTTGGGAATGAAAGCGGCTCAAAGTAAATAAGCTTGTTCCTCTCAGCAATCTTTATTTCAATTTCGTTAAAATTAAAAGTCTTGGCCGAGTAAATTTAAATAATTTGTCGCCATGCAACGAAATACATTCGTAGTTGAAACACTCTTTGGAAACTACTTTATAAACTTTTGGTAAATGATAATTAAATAAAACTCGACGAATACTAAAAGTCCGTGAAGTCGAACTTAACGTTATAAAGCTAGCTTAACAATTCTTGCCGTGGACGGAAATACGGCAACTTGGAACATTGTCTCTGCCTTGGTATTTCCGTTGAGAAGTTGTTCTTTACTTTGAACCTTTCATTATACTCCTTTGAACTGATTCTGATGGATCAAAAGTCTGCCTTCCATTTCCATGACTTAGACGTTTAATCGCAAGTATATTAACTTCCTTCTCAATTTACACTTATTTTCAAAGTCATAAATTTCAGCATCTAACTTCACATGAAATCGATGAAAAATTATTTTGTTAAAAACTTGTTATTTGATAAATCATCATCATCATAAACAAGATAAGTAAATTTATAGAAACTTTTAATAAATAAAATGCGTTACAGTTTAAATATATATCAAACATTATATTTCAACTTACCTCTTTTATCAGGGAATATTAAATTACAATAAATGATTATTAAGATTGTAATTAGTTTAGGTATTTACCAAAAAATAAAATATAATAACGAATAATATTAACACTGAGTGATTATTTATTATTACTAATTTAACGTTGAATTATTCAACAGGTAGTTTAGAACTATGTGGAAGAAAATGATATAGCAAATATTACTGTATTTTCTAACAATCTTGTAATAGAAAATGAATCGAAACTAGAAAGTGCAAAATTTTCAGTGAATATAACAAAGTTTTGTCTTATTCTTACACAATATTTTAAAATATTACTGAAATACATAGTAATAAATAATTGGACAAAGTTAACTAATATTTGCTTAAAATTTTGTAATTTTTATACACTGAATATTTCATTACACAATTACTGTATCATTTCTTTGGGTGTACACAGCATTCAATTTATCTGCAGAATTCAATCAATAAAATTATGGCTATAAATAAAAGATGTTAGTAGAACAACGTTTAAAAATACTTTGACGCCATATCTTTTGTAAGCACAATTATTAGAGAATTTAATCATAGACAATATAACATTTTAATTTAAATTTCTCTTTCGAGTATATAGATTTAATATATTAATGATTTTTACATAGTGATATTCAACTGAATAATACAAAATGAAACAAGACATTCCATTGAAAACATTTGCTTACACTGACAAAAGTAAGCCTATAAAAATTATCATCTTTCTGACAAAATAGGGATATACTTGTAAAAAACCAAAAAATTATCATCTTTTCTGATAAATATATTCGTTTTTATGAAAATAATTCTCAAGCTTCGAAGACTTTTTATCAGAAAAGATGATAATTTTTTGGTTTTTTACAAGTATATCTTTATTTTGTCAGAAAGATGATAATTTTTATAAGTTTACATTTGTTAGTGTAGTTATTGCTCAAAATATCACA
>JABFPJ010001770.1:0-23192 GCA_022817425.1 Gryon sp. ZL-2020 | reverse complement strand
ATGAATTTTTCCCGAATATTCAATAATATTTCATTGAAAAGTTCAGTAATTTGTCGCAAAATTTTGCATTTGTCCCTGTACTACTGAACTTTCAGTAAAATTTCAATTTCAAACATAAATTTTTATATCAATTCTGCTCTGCGTGTATTATAATTACATTGCACATTTAATATAGCTAACTTTAATAAACACTCAAAAATTCAAAATAATTATAAAATGGTAAATTATTCCATAAAAATTGCTATAGTATTTTTGTTGTTCTAATTTTCTAAGTTTTATCATAGGCATTCAAATTTACTTTATTTTGTGATTAGTTGTACAAAAAATTGTGTAAAAAATGAACAATTATAATGAACAATAAAATAAAATGAAATGAGAATTGGCATGTTGAAAGTGATTTCATTGGGGAGTGACGTGTTTAATTAGAGTCTCTCGAATTTATTTTTAGAGCAAAGTCCAACAAGCGAGCCCTTGGTCGAAGATGCTTGATTTCACTTATGTCATCGTCATCATGGTTGTCCATTTAAATTCATGAGACATTGTGTCACTTCGCGAGAAAGCTCGGTGTGTTTATTTCACGACAACGATTATGAAAAATTATCTCATGTCGGATAAAAAGGCACATCGAGACGGACTCTGTTAGAGAAAACTCTCTTCCACGATCAGGATAGGCGTGTGTCGTTCAATATAATTATTCTATTTATCACTCTCTTTGTCTCAGCGAATGAGTTCAAATAAGCGATTAATTGGAGAATTGATGGCAAAATAAATAAAATGAATAATGGCAAGGATAATCAGAAATGAGCAGCAGAAATATAACGACGAGAATTTATTCGCAGCCTGTGAAACGAAATAATTAAACGAGTGCAAAATTTGATTTGATATTTGAAACATAAATACAACAAAAAAGCACTTATTTCCATTTAATTGAAGCTAATTAGATATTCAATTTAATGGGAAGGGTCAATTGATTTTGTACGATTTCTCATTTATTTAAATTCATGAAAAATGTGTTCAAAATAAATATTAATAAGATTTTCTCATTTTTTGTCTGTTTTAATTTATTCTTTACTTATTTGGACATTTAATCAAGTTAGAATCGTTAATTATCCCGACAACGTTAAAATTGTAAGATGAATATATAATTATTAGAAACTACACAGACGGACCATAATTTCTAGTCGGGTTATCCTTATCCTTTGCTCAGAATTCCATTAACTATAGAAAAGGACATTTATATACACATCTCTTAGGACATACAACATACGAATATAAATGATAAACGAGAATGACAAAGTGAGCACGATGAAACAGAACCTAACAAATGAGCATAGTTGAATGCATTTTCTGTGGCATTAAATTAAATTAAGATATTTGAAATCAATATTTAAATTGAAATTAATCGTATTTTATGGTTTATTTCATTTGACGACATTTCTGCAAAGGAGTCAAATGTTTGATCCAACACTTTATTTGAAACAATTATATAACTAAGTTAAATAATATCATAGTTCTGATTAACAACAATTTTATTATTTTTGTGTATGATATTAATGGAAATTTTGCAAATAGTCTATATTCTGCGACACTTGAATCTTGAGATCTCAGGCAAGGTACTTAAACGACTGATCTATAGACTCAGATATGAATCGATTCAATTTTACCGATTGAACAGCTTGCCTGTCGAGTGTTGTGCAACAAAGCTATCCGGGTTTTATAGGTTATATTCATGATCATAGAGGACTTGAGAAGCCGATTTTTATATCAATGCATTCAATCTTCGCCATACAACCTTTCATTTTAAAATATTATATATTAAAATGTAATATATTATATTACAATAGCACGTATATATCAAAATATTATGAATAACAATTATAATAGAATTAACAAATTATTTTTATTACCTGTCTTTTTAAATCTACCCGGCAAAAAGTGATAGCATTTTATTTAATTGAAAGCTGGAGTTTAAAAATCGAGGCAAACGTCAGCGATTTGCAAAGAGGGCAAATTTATTTATAAAAATTCAGTGCAATTCGTATATTTATATGAAAGGCGAGCAAAAGAGTTTACTTTTTAATAAATCTCCATCATTCACATCTGCTGCATTTTATACAAGGAAATTGATCTTTTCAGCTTAGCCGCACACGTTTGGTAAAGGAAAAAAAATAGAAACGCCTTTACGTATTCATCCAAGACTTTGAGATTATTTCGAAACTTGAACAATAAATTTGTAGTTACGGCGTTGGGAATCATTCCAGTTCGGTAACTTGTGCATAAGTGTTCGCTTTTTCCTTCAAACTAACCGCAATGTCTTGTCGACCTAACTTTTCAACTGCATCTTCGTTTGCTCCTTTAACGACGTCTATTAATTAGTTGAATTTGGCCAATATTTCACAGTTTATTTAGCTTGACACTTATTCAAGTTTTTTTCGTTCAAACTATGCAAACCAATGAACAAAAAAGCGAAACCCAATTTTTGTATCAATTTTTCTTCATGCGACAACTCTACTTGTGAAAAAAAAATGAAAACTACGACATCTGGCGAAGCAGTTAATCATACTTTCGAATTGAAAATACATTTTAAAAAGTTGTACATTCTTAAAGTTAATAAAACAGTACCAATTTTATTAATACTTAACGTTTTTGCATGTTTATCATACAGTATAATAAATAATTCTATCCCATAATTGTAAACGAAACTTTTGTAGGTGTGAAATGTTATCCACACTTCATACAACAGAATAATAACTACTAGTTAAGTAACTTTGCAAACATCTTATGTGCGAAAAACATTATTACTGGAAACGCTTACAAACAAAATGTTAAAATATGGTTAAGCAAAAGAGGTATTATCAAATTTCCTTATGTAGTGTAACGTTGAATAAAGATGTATACGTTAAAATAATAAGTAACTTACAGTCTTAATAACATTAATTTTATAGCATAAATATTGTCAATAATTGGTGTGAATTGTTAAAATATTGCGATTTCTTGTCATGCAATCGCGAAGTCTCTTTTTCAAAATTATCTACACCGATACCGGTTTTTGACATTTAACATTGAAAATCCTATTTCTGTTTTTTTCTTTCACATAATGTTAAAAACCAAAATTAAGGTATCGGAAATCGGTACTTCTACCTTACCGATTTTTTTTTTTGTCACATGAAAAACATAGTGCATTATGTATCAAGAGCGGAACAGCGATTATAACCAAGTCCGAAGTGACAATATGAAACGAAAATGAGAACAGTCAAGTATGAAATGAGTATGTTGAAGTCGAGTATTGCGACTTCGTACGAGGCAATAATCGCTATTCCGCCCTCGATGCATACAGTATTTTACACCACAAATGCAAAGAAGGTACTTCAATATTGTTCGAGAAAGAGATTAGTAAGTAGCTCATTATAACCCGAAGGCGGTAAGTAACTACTTACGGTCCTAGGGAGCTACTTACCGCCCTAGGATTATAATGAGCTACTTACCGATCGCATTTGAGGATAATAATGAAGTACTTATCGTGCACGTGTGGTATACAATTATTTTCTTTCACTCACAAACAGACAGTTTCATGTCTAAATAATATGAAGAATTTCCATATCTTATATGCGAATTCTTTTTATAAGAAGCTGATATTATTAAGAGTGGTAAGAGACAAATAATAACTTATATACATTTCTCTATGTGAACAAAATAATTAATAAATAAAAAAAATAAAATTGTTTAAAAACAAAATGTATATTTTGGAGTTATTATTTATACATTCTTGCTCTATTAATTATATCAGCTCGTAATGAATCTTAATAACTGTGTCACAGAAAGGACAAACAAAAAATTCCTACCATCAACAAACAAATAAATCACTTTTAGCGGCCAATCCGAGCACGAGAAAAGCTTTCAAATTCCTTTTTTATTGAACTTTCGTATTGTGATGCAAATTTACAATTATAACTGTAAAACGTGTGTGCTTGTGTGTGTATATGTGTGCAGCTGAAATATCGTCTAACAAGGAACATTTGATCTTGTGTTCTTGACTGGAAAGTGTCGCTAGAAAATAATTGTGATCGCATTCTCCATTGACACCCATTGTAACGATATTAATAGACTATATCAGCGACGATCATTAAGCTCTTACACATGAGCTGTTGAAATGTTCATTATTCATTCACATTTTCTTATTAATTATTTTTGATGATTAAGTGGCAAAATTGCTTCTTCACAATAGTACGACATTATTCATAATTATGTTACAAACTGCATCACAATTAAAACGAAAAATCTACTCTTCTTCGTCTTTCTTTCCCTTATTAATTATCAAATTATAATTGTTCGAAAAAATACGGTAATTCATCGTCCAATTTGTTTATTCTTAGAATTGTTTACTCGATTTTTTATAGTTTGTTCATTCTTTTATGTACTTGTTTATTTATTGATTTATTTATCCTCGTTCAGACGAAATTACTTTTTTCTCTCTCTTGTTTCTTCGAATATAAAGCTGGCATTATTCAAATTTTAACGCCATTCATACAGAAATAGCAAATGTTCAATTTTGAAATACAAGTTCGCTAGTAAACAATGCACTGATGAATCATTCATTGCACTGATAATGACTTTGGAATCAATCACAGCATCAAATTGGTCCAGATTATCAAATTGACGGACGTAAGCAGCGGGTGATTTGTCGTCGTGCCGGGTTCTACGACCTTCTTGCAATGCCAATATCTACGATCGTTTCACCTTACCAATGATGATGCAAATGAAGCAACATTTGGTACGTGATTAGATCGCGGTAATGCACTTAAAAATCAACTCAATCCATTTATATCACGTGATTTCGTACGATGAAGCAAAACCGATTGAAATTTCCAAGAAACACTTTCGAACAAATTGTTCTTTACATTTTACACATTTTAGAATTAATGAAACAAGTACTTACATTTGCAATTTTATTGTTACAAATTTCATTATTTTGGTATTCACTAGTTTATTCGATCTCAATTTACATTCATTATTTGATATTGTTTATTTTAGTAACTTCTCGTTTCACTTAATTAAAATAATTGAAAGTATAACATTTATCATTATAGTGTTTGCTTTATTTTTCAGTACGATAGATTGATAACTTCACTACTTAACAAAACAAATTAAATTCAGTATATTAATATTGTTATTAGCAATAGTTACAGTATACTTTTGTATATTTTTCATTATGTATTTTATTTTAAAAACTAGAATGTACATTAATTTTCAATGTAAGCCTTTTTCTTGTACCCGCGTGGAAAAATTAGTCTGGATATAGTCTGGCAAAGTGTATCCAGACGACATCCATACCATATCCAGACTGCTTTTTCTACTAGGGTAATTATAGTAAAAAGTTATTATGACTGTTTTTGCAAATGTAAGAGTCTTCAACTCATGCAACAAACAAGGACTAATTTCCTACTTTATCACTTTAAGTTATATGTATCGCATAATTTTCGAAATACTGAAAATAGACTAGTTAGCTATATTATATGCAAATAACTATTGTATATTTATCCATGTAATAGATACGCAAACAAGATAGAGTTACGTGTAAGTACACGTCATATATTATTACGTTAACGCGTTATTAGCAATTTATACAACAAATTATTCTTGAGTATAGGTATAATATACATAATGTTACGGATGAAATATTTGAAGATGTTGAAAACAATGTAATATTAATAGAAATATTGAAATTTCATTGTTAAACGTAACTGAATATTTTCTTTGAGCAAATAATTTAATAAAAGTTGTCATTTTAAGTTTTACAGAGATTATGAAATATTCGTTGAAATTAAGAACTAATTTGTTATTATTTCGTATTATTTCAAAGACGTAAGAAATAAGTAGCATGAAAGAAATGTTCAACGAATTCTAAAAGTGTTTCTCTTAATGATTTCAGACTCACAATAATTTAAATAATAAATTGCGAATAATCATAATTCGAATAATTCAAAATAATATTAATATTTTATAATCATTTTATTGATTCATTCAGAAGATGTCACAACAAATTTAATTGTCATTTAAGATGTCATTTTCTTTAATAATAAAATGACGGGGTTGCTGTGTATTATAATTCAAAAGCAACAGCACAAGTGTCAATTTTTATTGGCGATCTTCTGCCTGGCGCCATAATAACAATTTTTATATCGTCCGCTGTAAAGCAAGCTCGTCAACGCGACGACATTTGAGCGTATTTATTATAGAAAATTAGCATATTCAATAATCGTTATCGTTGCTGGCGAAGAATGGAGCGCGCCAATATTAAACGTGATTAGCAAAGCAAAACCGGCGTGCAATGTGACATTATCGCAATACTGGCGCGCGCTCGCGACCATTCAAAAAAAGATCGCGACGACAATCTTTAAAGGCGCGCGAAAGATCGGTAACAATTCAGCATGTCTTTTTACAATGCTGATTTACAATTCACAGATAATGACGTGACTTCTCTGTGAATACATTAATCGCATTGATTAATTACTGCTGTTTTATTATCAATTTTTATTTATCATTTTATGCAATACATTTTTTTTATTATTTTTTTTGAAATATAAGTTACGAAATGTTCTTAAAATGTGTAAAAACATTAAAATAATATAAATGAAAAATGTTTATGTAAATGTTATATTTGCAAAAATATTGCAGAAACATCAATATTAAAGCATTAAAAAAGTTTCATCTTTTTATTTGAAAATAAAGCGATCAAAAATGTGTATTGTAGTTGTCATTACAGAGCAATTAATCACAGCTAATCAAATACGGACCAAGAAAGGAAAACGCTATATTAAGAAGCACTAAATTTAAATATTAATAGTCACATTATTATGCATGGATGATAAAATAAATTTATTTTATGAAACCTGTCATAATAAACGTGATAAATTGATAAACGTTACGTTAATTTAATGAAGTGATACCTTTTAACAAAAATAATCTCGAAATGACGAAGTTAAATTGAAAAATTTGGAGTGCAAACAATTTCTTCATAAGATAAATTTACATTCACAGGTGAGAACAAATATGAATTTAATGAATAAATTCAATATTTTTTCATAAATCATTTCTCTAAAATATTAAGGTAAAACATTTTTCTCATGAAAGAAAAAAAAGCAAAGAAATAAAACTTGATGTTAAATCAAAGTTCTGTCAAAAATGATGTTAAAACATACTGATAAAAAAATTGCAAACAAATCTGTAAGTGAAAAATGTCAAATAACTTGTTTCTTTTGAGTTTGAAATGTGCCTGAAATAGCCGGTTTTATAATTTGAACGGTTTTCAATTACAAAAGCCCATTACTGAGGCTTAAACAAGTGCGTAATTGTGCGCACAATGCGATCATTGCTAACAATCGTTTCACCCGGGGACGTGCAAATTGGATTTTAGACGCACGCCAAAAGACGGAAGCACGAGAGAAACATACATATTCAAAAAAAAGTACTCAGCAAACGTAATCGGCTTAAAATTAGTGTATAAATTCTATATGCATATATATTTCACATATTCAGCAGAAACTTTAAATTTTGTCCATTTTTCAAAGAAAAATAAATGGTATTCAAAGTCGGAAGAAAATAAGTATCTATTTTTATCCAATTTAAAAAAGCAGCTTTTTTAAAAAAAGCTGCTGTATTTTCATAGATTAAAGCGAAAATAAATTATTTTCCGCCTGGGAAGTTAAAATTAGTTTTTTCAAAAGGATAAAAAATCAGTTGTTCCTTATCTTTTATCCCGCTGGAAAAACCCTTTAGGATATATAAAGAGATTATCTACTTTTCATCCGCTTTATTATATTTAGTTATTTATCATTATTCCTGCACTTAAACATGTGTTTCAGCCTCTGATGTAAAATGTACTATTATCAAATGTATGCATGTTGGCCAATTAGCATTCCGGATTTGTTAAAGCGAGTCACATAGTATCAACGTGACGTTTTTATTAGTCTACTGTTGCATGAAATGAAGCGATGACATTTTTAATGGTCAAGTAGCCGTGAATTATATATAATTATGTATATATAGCCGTAGAATTACCAAGCAGATTAATAAAAATGTTACCAAAAACACACATAAATAACAGCAGAGATGCGCGGGATATTTTATTTAGTCTCTTATTTTGCTAAATGTGTATGTATAAAATAATATAAAATAACAACATTTTTAACTCATGCATTCCAGAAGCAAAAATCTAGAATCGCTTATTCCTTCAGAATCAACACAAACTAACATTTTATTTCAACGCCTTTTGACAATTTTTTCCATTTATCACTAAATTCCAATGCAATTAAATTTTCAGAAAAAAGGTTGTCTATTTCGTTGAAAAAACATTTTTTCAATTTGCTTTCTGTTTATTTTCTATCGGTGAAAAAGTGAATTCCGTTTGTTAAAGGGAATAAGCGAAGAAAGAGTGAGCGCAAGGAGTAAGTTGAAATGTATTCAAAATAGAGGATTAAGCGGCGCAAAGTATTGCGGTGAAATTGTTTTTGGCAATAGTGTTGTAAGCCAACAATTTTGGAAGTCTCTAATCGGGTTCAAATAGCACACACAAAATGACTATGAAAAACATGTTAACGGAGTGCGGTATTTTTGTCAGTCTAAGCGTGCAGTAATATGGCCGCGATGGTCGATTGCCCATTTCACCCCGCCGGCCCATTTTGCTCTACTTCGCGTTCAAAGATATTAAATAAGCCAAAAAAAGTGAACAAAAGATGTTGCTACTTCGTTTAACAGCTCAATATCAGACATAGTACACGAATTTTTCTGTTTTTAATATTTTTCCCCCGAGCGAACAATGCTTTCAACTGTCATCCTACAATATTACGAAACAAAAGAAACATGAAATGACAAATATTTTCATTCGAAATATAAAAATTACTTTGAAAAAAAGGATAATAAAAATAAAAAAGTTAAAGTTGCGGTGTTGGTGGTAATTTTCACTTGGGTGTAATGATTCTTAATGATTAGCAAAGGAAAATAATCAGATGCAAAGTTGATTTTTCAATTAATGTATTATACGGTACAGATATCGGATCGTTTCTACTTAATCTCTGTCATAAGTCATTTGACAGGCAAATAAGATTAAACTAGATCAAGGAGTCGCAGTGCAATCATGGAATAGTTATCCCTATCTCCTGGAAAGTTTGAAAACACTTTTGGAACAAGCTTCCAACATCCGACATCCTTTTCGTCAGACAAAGATACGCCTGAATTATTGGGAAAGTGTCAATTAATATGCAACTATCATTTTGACTCAGTCTCAGCATGCGTTACTTTACCAAAATTACATAATTGAAAATTCCGTAATAATGTAACACGATCGTCGAGTGTACATTTAGACATTCCATGTATTGCATTTTATTTTTTACTTATATTTAAAATATACTTTTTTCACTCTAATCCACTTTGAGTTGAAATTTTGTTTGAGAAAAAAAATGTAAAAAAAGAAAGATTAGGATGTTTATTCTCAAAATTACTATTTATAGCAAAATTTCTTTCGATTTATGAATCGTTTAAGATATCATGAATCAACCAACACTTTCAACGTTTAAGTATAAGCGCATATTAAAGTTGAATGAAGTGAAATAAATCAACTTTCGATCACAATTAAATGCGCATAAAATTGATCGTAGTTGAGCAAAAAATTGATATCGACGATATTAAAAATTGCGTCTGGCCCATTTCCATACGTAATGCCGGGTTACTTTGTATCGGCATAACCGTGGATGTGACTTATTTTTCATCTAGCCAGTGCCTTCGTAAATAATGCATAGGCGTATAGGTGTTTATTAAATCAGAGGTGTCTGGCGGCCGTACGAAGAGAGACGGGATAGAGATTATCCTTCGCTACCTTTCGGTTCCATCTTTGTTGCCCCCCTTTTTACCGTCCCCGGGGCAAACTCTGCTGGGACTTTGTGCGCGACTTACACAGCTATGTCTTTTGCTTTCTCCGCCCGTACTTGTGCACCGCGCATTAATCGATATACACATGTACTTCGTCAATGCAGTTTTGCATCTACAAAAAACCGCACGGAGCTTCCCTCGCGTTATCTGTGTGACTTTATTGAGATATGCAACGTCGCGTTTTTCAATTGTCGATTCGAAATGACAGAAATTCCGGTGATCGGAACATCATTTTCATCTTAAAAAAAAAAACGTTTTAGGTTTAATAGCTGCTGTTAAAAGTTGCCCGATTTCCTTGAGTGTTATTTCGGAATTGGTAGTAAGTTTAAAAAGGATGTTAAACATTTTACGATCAAAGATGGAATCAATTTGCGGAACTTTATCACTTTTTTGTATTTTATTATGAATATTATAGTGATTGATTTACATTAAAACATTTCGTATGAAAAATGTATGAAATATTTATATGCAACACCGTTAGTGTTGGAGTAATAAAAATGCAATATTCTGGAATAAAATGTTTTACATTTATTGAAGCCACTTGACAATTCTTTATTAATAATAAATATATTTATGTGTTTTAATAAAATGCATTTGCATGAAATAAAAATAGATAATAAAAATGCAGGAAATATTCAACTTGATACCTTAACTGCGTAAATTAATTAATAAGCTATTTAATTAATATTGATTGAAAAGATTAAAAAATAACATCATAATTCAGGGAATGCCATGCAACTGCATGGCATATACGTAAACGGAACGTATTTTACAATTTCCAATAATTCAATTTATTGATTAGATAAATAATATTAATTAATACATCGGTTAATTTATCATCTTATGTATGAATTAAAATGTAAAAAAAAGTTGTACAAACAGCTATCTTAATTGCAGAACATTTGATTCGTAAATATTCAATTACTTAGAAACATTATTTTTCAAGAAAAAGATCGTTTATGAACTTTTTATCTGGATTATTATTCCACGTAACGAGGGAAATATCTGCATTTTATCAGATGAAAATGATCTAGTTTATTGTTTAAACGTATATGTGCGCAAAATATAGTTTAACCAATAATAGCAAAGCGCACTATATATAAGATTTATAATCGCATCAAGAGTTGAACGCCAAATGATGCGTGATATATCTGTTAGATAAACTGAATTTACTTGAGCCATTCTAGCATATAAGCCAAGCTTCCCAGTTTACAGTAACATAATGTTTTCGCTTATATCACTAATACATTTCATCTCTCGAAATATAATAAAATGGAAGCATTTGCAAAAATACATTTTCATCTTTTACGGAAAAAGATTTTCAAAAGTTGTCAACATTAACTAATATTTATCACAATAAAATGTCGAAGCTTTTTAAAGCTTATACTTGAGCTTTTAAATCTCATAAATAGTATGTTTGTATTTTTCAATAAAATGTTCAAATATACTTTATTCATAAAAACCTTTTATCTTTTATATTAATACAAACAAATAAAATAAATAGTAATATAAATAAATAGTATAAATAATTATTAAATTAATTCAACATTATGTATTTTCTATATCAACAGTTTTTCTATATCAACAACTTTTCAGCCGAATGACTACATTAATTATCATCACCGGAATTACCATAACGAACGCGCCATAGTCTTATATCTCTCAATTATCATCCAAATATCCGCGTCGACTAAGTAGAAAATAGCGTCCTTGTTTCTGGAATTAAACAGCGACTGGTGCTCTCTGGCTTTCGATTTGATTTCGTATTTGAGACTAGCGGTGGCAGCGTTGCAAACTACGCTGATGCAGTGTGACATAAGTACATGCGGTCAACGTAGGTAACACAACTTAACAACGAACGTGCTGAATCGGAACAAGACAATGTCGCAAATTGGAGCACGCGTACTTGAATAATCCGTGTTTATACGTAGCTCAACCCTTTTTTGCTTTATTATTTCGGTTTTGTTATTTACCATCTTAATTGCGTTTTCGCAATTTCATTTGAATCTGGATTTTCATACCATTTTTTGTTTCTCAAAGTTAACTTATATATACCTCAATTAATTTCTCCTTCAATTGAATCTCATTAGAGAAGTTTAATAATCTAGCAATTTCATGCGAACATTTACTATCAATAATGGTAAATGGGAAATTACAGTGAAACATAGTAAAATTATCCAATTAATATAGTATTTCGTTAATAAGTTCTTATTAAAATTTGGTTTATTGCCAGAAAGTAATTTAAGTATTGTTAATTTAGAAGTATTATTATAGTGGCGTATAACTAGTAATTTTACAATGAAAATGTTTATTGATTATGAAATTAATATATGCTTAGCACTTAATGAACTATGTAATATTGTTCATTATGTTCAGTGCAAAAAAGTACTTGTATATTTAAGATTAAATTGTCATATAATTAGAAATTTAATTTAACAAGTTAAACAGTATTATTCTTATTTATTAAATAAATAAGTAATACAGAAATTTGAATGAAAGAAATTATTTAAAATGAGTGTATAATGTCATTAAGTAACTAATCAGTTAATGAAACAGTTCGTTAAATATACATGTGCATTACATTCTTCGCATTTAAAATGCTGATACTGCAATTAATCTCAATAAATACAAAATAGAATCAAAGCATTTTCCGTTAATACTTCAGTAAATGGATTATACAATTTTAAATTCCACATTAATCGATCATGTCTATAATTCAAGATTACTTTGAACTTTGTATTTCTTTCACTTGGAAGCCCACAAATATTTATCAATCTATCCATTTATTAAGGTTCATTGAAATTGATGTTAAGCCTGCACAAAGCTAAGATGCACTCCCTTTTCTCGTTTTCCTCTTCTCAATATTGGGAGAAAAAAAGTATATTGACCATCATCTTCTCAAGTCGCGCGTTGTCAATATAATGTATTTACAATATAAATTTATTTTGGACTTCCGAAACGTATTGAATGACATATAATTTATGTACTTGCATGCGATCAAATGAAAAAAAAACGATAAATAAAAAAAGAAAACGAAACACGCGCTACATTAAAGCGCAACAAGATGTCGGCAGCAGAGAAGAATTATTATCAAACTGCGACGAGAAGTACATGAAGAAATACGACAAAAGTATAACGCGCATTGAAAAAGTTTCGCTTGGCGAATAAAAAATATCTCTCACACGAAAATGCGCTGAGCCTTGCGCCGTGTACACGAGAGAGCTTCACATTCGACCAACTTCGATCGAATTTTATCGTAAACTTTTCGACGACGACACTTCCGAAAGTATCGGGAATTTATACTGCTTAGATATAAAGCATCTTTTTTAAGAAACATGTGCATAAATCATATATTATTAAGTATTTTTATGCTCTGATTAATGCCACTCGACGCTTTTCGCACTTTATCGAAATTGAATTTCGATTGACGAGAAAATCTCGAATAATCACATTGCAGTTATCCTACACGTTTTTCCCCGTAAAAGCTAACTCACTTTTTTATGCAAATGTATTTTGTTATTGGTAAAATTTGAATGATTAACATAATTCTGTATAAAATCATATATAATGAGAACAAATTTTAATACAAAATGTGGAAAACGTAATTGTATTTCAAATCAATCAAACGAGATAAAAAGCCGTGAAATGTTTGCGAGTGGAAAAGTATTGAACATAAGGATTGATTTATACATAGTTGAAATATCGTAAATGATAAATACGCGCGAGATGAAAAATTAGCAAACAGGTTTTGGGCCAGTGTATTCGTTTTAAATCACGAAGGTAAATATAAATGCCACGCCAAGAAAAGTCCCGGTCGTTTGGTAGGACAAAAAATGTGTAATGTCAGACGCTGCGACCCGGTGCAATTTTTGTCTCTTTTTTTTCTTCTTATTCTTCATCTTTTCTGCGCTCTATCTTTTATCAGACAGTAATTCCGTCGTCTTTCTTCATTGACTTTTGATATTTCACCGTGCGGTTCTTTTTTACGCTCAATGTCGTTAAGAAGGTATCATTTTTTTCGAGAATCTTGTCTTATTCGTCATAAGTAGTCGCGAAGCCCAAGACCGTGTGTTTTTCAACGAATGAAGCTAATAAGTTCGTAAAAGTCGAAAGTAAGAGAAGCGACGATGAAGCACAGAAGAAATTCATTCCTGGGCGCGGAAGTGAGCGTAAAATGTAATCCCGTAATATTCGACACGTTTTTTTACTTCTCTTTTCTTTTTTTGTTCGTTTTTTTTCATCCTCTTTTTTTTTCTTTAAATCTTAATGGGATTACTTTAGGACACATTTTTATGTCCACGTTGTAAGAAAACGACGAAATTTACAGCTCTGCTCCTTTGACTTTGCGTATATGAATTACGAAATCCTGAACAGTGAATGAGATATCACGTTGATTTAATCTCATTATTTTAATGTCGCGATTATCATGATTATGCAAATTTTCCTTTGTGAATCGATAGATTGGTATTAATTATCCTACTATTTTATATTTGGTTACATATATTCAAGATGAAGAGAGAACAGAAAGAAATACTTTTTGAGTGATCTTAAAATGAGCACAAAGAATAGAAAATGTAGGCAAATGTTATTGGATGTGTAAGACTTTTGTCAAATTTCAATGTAAATGAAATTTCAATAACGTCTACAATAAATTATTATATAAAAATGAAAAATTTTCCATTTTCATAACAAAAAGGAATTTGTTTCAGTAACAAAAGTAGAGTAAAATGTGAAATATAATATCATAGACTTTTTTTTATTATATTTCATCTTGGTTTTTTTAATTTCAGTTAGAAATTGCATGCGGTAATTTTGTAAAGCAAAAAATATATTGTCTTAAATATGTTTGTGTTGAATGAAACAACATTTTTGTAAGGACAAAGTATTTGCATTTATTCACTTTGTAATATTGAATTAAAGTTAAATGTCTCGCTTTTGAACATAAAATATCATATAACATCGCATAAACGATGTTCAACGTATTAAAAAGTTTATATCATTTTTCCAAGGAGAATTTCTCGTTCTATTTATTCTTCTTCTTTTTTCTCCTTTACATTATTCCCTTTTACCTCAACATTTCATCCGAATAATTCTATGAAATTGTTCAAAATCAAACTTATAATATCAGTAACGGCAAAACTATTTCAATAATAAAAGTTTTGCCTTTGAATGTATTTTAATTTTATTTGTACTTTGTTAATTAATGGTAAAAATAATGTTTTTTAATACACAAAAAGAGAGAAAAAATGAAAGATAAATTACAATGATTAAACTAATGTCTTTTCACCGCACTTTATTACGAAAAAGAAGGCCAGCATAAAAGTAAAAAGAATTCAATTTCCGATAATGATTATGTAAAACCGCAACTTCTGTAGAATATTTAAATTCGCGAACTTTTAAAGTGCTTCAGTTTTTACGAACTTTTGAATGCATTTCTTTGATACAGTTAGACTGTCTTTTTTTTTGTTTCTCACCCAAGACGACAATTACAGTCACGAAAAAGTATTTTCATAAAGCGGACTCTTTTCTGTCACGAGTGACAACATGACAATTTATCTGTCAAAGGATAATCAATATGATGACCATAAAATAAAATAACCATAAAATGGATTCTTAAAATCTGTTTAAAAATGTTATACAGCTGGAATAAATCTACTTAAAAAATATGTCGTACTTAAACTTCAACATTAATTATTAAAATGATAAATTAAACAACTTTTTATGACTTAAATGTCGCATATTACTATTTAAGTAATAAATTTCTGCAAACAGTCATTCCATGTAATAGAAAATTTAAGTGAAATAAATTAAGTTATTAATGTTCTTTTTGTTTATAACCACCTTTAGACATTTGTTTCGAGTCACAAAAGTTTGCAGAGTAAATAAATTTGTCGTAGCGACAAAATTAAATTATCCTTTTTTTTAGAAAACGGTTTTCATATATTAGAATTATTCAAACAAACAAAAAGTACGTTTAATCAAAGTGTAAAACAAAAGGAACATGCAATTTATAAGTTGAAAAATTATGACTTTAATTAAATAAGGTAAAAATAATTTTCACGTAACGGTGGACTAACCAAATATATATATATATATATATATATATATATAAACCATCGACATCGTTGCTTAACCCAATTTAAACCTCTTTCAATGGTGAAAAGTCACGAAATTGCACGTAGACAATAGATAAGAAAAGATAAAAATGTATCCATTTACAGAACAAAGCATTTTCCACCATTAAATTGCAAGAGTCTGATGTCTTCTTTTCTCGTATGTCACCTAAATAGACTTGTTATAGCGACAGTTGTTCTTTGTTGGGTCGCTGAAAACAGCTGATCAAATTTACACTGCATTGAAAAATATTCCTCAAATAAAACATTCACCATTATTAAATGATCAGAAAATATATTCCCGTGCAATTATATTATAAATACCCATTTATTGCCGTATATTTTTAATCTCAAAAGAAAAACCTTAGAAATTAAATTGCTGAATAATAAATGAAATGAAATCGATTATTTATTATCTGAAAAAAGTTTGAATCAATAAGTCAAAAGATCTGTGAAAATGGTTTGTCTTATTAATTTTGTCGAAATGAAACGATGAATTAAATTGAAAAATAATAATTTTGTTTTAAATAATCCAGTAAATAAATGTTTAAATAATTTTTTTTTTTCAATTTCTTTTCGTCTCAAGTGGAATAGACTTTAGTAGAAAATTGTTATTGACCTATTGAATAAAATAATTTCTGGTTTTTATTGGTTTTACGCTAGGTTAAGATAGGCGTTTAAGTGGCCTTACTTGGTGCGTATTATTGCTGTACGAGTACTTGAATTACGTTCAAATACAACCGAATGGTGCAATCCGAAAAGAAGATTATCAAATATAGAAACGACGACTGAATACTTGACTCGAAAAAAAAGATATCACTTTTACGCTTCATATATAATATACGTTTTTATTGCTGACAAGTTTTTTGTTCTAATAATAATAAAAAATCAAACAAACTGTTATTAACGAAAATGAAATTTGTACATTCGCAAAATCTATCCGGCATTCGTATAAAGCATACGCGAGAATAATCATTTTCAATTACACGTACTGCTGATTCAATCTTATCTTATCGGTCAACGAAATAATTGTTCGACATAATAATCATTTTATCAAACACGATATCGACTGTATGCTGAATGAAAGTAAAGTTCAATTGAATGGAACAATCAATTCCCATAAAAGATTATTGTATAAGAATTTATTTAAGATGTTACAAAAAAGGGTAATTGACTCATTAGTCATTTCATTCCAAAAGCTCGTCCAAATTTTCGTTTTTCTTCTTCTTTTTGTTTGTCTAAATGTAACAAAAAGTTAAGTTCCGCAATAAGCTGTAAAGTCCACTTTTGTTATTCCATTTAAAGTTGAATGAACGAAAAAAAACTTTGTACTTGCTTCTATGAGTACCCAATTATGGACCAAACATTACTGTTAGGTGATGTTCATAATTTTACGTCAGACTTTGTACAAAGTTATAAATCCCCTCGGCAAAGTTGCGTCTCGCCACTCATTTATACTTATTTTTGCAGTTACAATCAGACACGCTGCAAATTTTACGCCGGAATTAAAATCATCCGCAAAAGCTCAACTGACATTATATATTATCCCCGCAAATGTTACTGCCGAAATTGCATTTCATTCTGAGTCCTATTTTTACTCGACTGCATCATATTTTTGATTTCCCATGGCATTTTATCAATTATTATAACATTTATTTATTTAATGGATTAATTTAATTAATTAAATATATATATTTAATATATATATTTAATTAAATATATATATTTAATTAAGTATATAACATAATTATTATTAATAATATTTTATTAATATTAATAATTGTTATTTGTTATTAATATTAAAATATTAATAAAATATGATTGATCATTAATATTTTATTATTATTAGTATTAATAATTATAAAACGTAATAATTAATACATAATAAATAATGTACAATTTATTTAAAACATTTCAACATTTCATTTTAATAACTAAAACAGTTTCTTTCACAAAGTGAATAAAAAATATGTCCAAATTAAATGACGAAAAAGTAAAAATCATCTGAAAGATGAATACAAATAATCATGATAAATCACATATAGAAACAAGACAAACACATCGATTTTCATCCATGCAAATCAAACCCAAAATACCCATCATTCGAGCCATAACCTTACTTTCCATTAACTAAGATGAGTCTATTAGTTATAGGAAAAAAGGAAGATAACGTTTTTTATCGAAAACCAAATAAATAAGCTGTAATAAGAAAAATAAACAAGACCGAAGTTAGATAACGTCGTATGACATTTGAATACATTTAACATACATTAAACGATCATTTTATTTCGAACTCATAGACGTGTCCGGAATTCGTTTTAGGAGTGTGCCTTTTGTTGAGCATTCAAGAGCCACTTTCCTTTTGATCTCTTTTACTAATATTCTCCGCGACTTTTCTTGTCTAAATCATGGAATCTGATCATTTCACGGTGTTTCAAGCAAATATCTGTGAAACGAAAGAAAAATTTTTCGAACGACTTAATCCTTTTAATTATACAGTGTCATCTTTTGGTAGCGCCTAATTACGAAAACATGACGCTGAATCACAAATATCTTTGTTGACTTGTTTACATGTTATTATTATGCATACTCTATAAGTTTGTTTGAATAAATAATTATACCTTAGATAATATATTCTTTCATGAAAGAAATTTGTGTCACAAGTTTCTTTTTCAAACGAGACAATGACCATTTTTTTGTTCTTGCAGCTTAAGGTAATGCAAAATTCAGTGGAAAAAGAATGTCTTTTGACTTTGTGACTTTTAGTTAAAATCATCTTAAATATAAATGTAAACATCAAATTGCCAACCTTGTCTTTCTTTCATTCAATTGTATTTAATAAAATATATAAATGTTTATTATAGAATAAAAAAACAGTTAAATGATTAATAATAAAGTTCTCAATAATAAAATAAAGTTGACTTTGTTTATTATATTTGAACTAATATTTGTAAGAGAAAATGATTGCCGGAGTTTCATTTGGAATTCCATTCAATCTTGTCTGTTGATTCTCGTGATAAAGTCAAACAGACTGATTGTACGTTGAAACAGAAAAAGACATTTTGAGGATCAAATTTAGACGGCTAATATACCGCGTTTCCTTAATCTTCTGTTTTCTTTCAGTTTCTTGCTACAGAGGCCGGCATTTCCATATATCCATCTCTGTCAAACTCGTCCAAATTTTCGTATGTATATAAGATGCGGCCATTTACTTTATACAATCTGCCTCAAAGTTTACAATCCATCAATGCTTCTACGATTATCCAATTATAACAAGCCTAAACAGATGTCATTTCCATCACAAAACCACATTTTCGGTCTCTGCTTCTTTTTCATTCCTCCACTAATTTTATTTTCTTTCCCTTTTTTTTCGTCTTTCTTACTCCAACTTTGTAACTAAAACGAACCAGACGCATTATTGCACATTATCTATCGACAAAAAGTCGAGTTCGAATTGAAATAAATTGGAGCCTTCAGCGAATGGCGATGCTCAATTACTGGTCTGATGATATAACAGCACGAATTATTGGAAATTCCATTGTGCAACCATACGAGAGAACATTGTTGTTGCGTTTTAAAAGTTTTTTTTAATGCATTCGACTTTGTTTATTCCATTGAAATATAATTAATAACATTAAGAAAAAAACAATAAGTAAGGATGAGAGAAAGACTGGAAATGCAAAGTAACGATGGACCTGAAAGTTGACTATCGTTTGAGGCACCTTATGTCCGTTGAGGAAGCCAAAAAAAGCCAAGACGAACAATCGCAGCCTCCTTCACCGTATCTTTGTTTGCGTCAAGCGTAGATATGTGTCTACATAAATATATCATGACTGTATATTTAAATAAAAATGTACCTCCAAAGGTCCTTAGAATTGGAGCCGCAATGTCGGCGGAGAAACGATGAACAATGATTCATCAACTATTTAGCTTAACGCATTTTTTGGGTAATTAATCTTTTATATTGAAATTTTTATACTACTTAAATAATACTTGAAATTTCAATTTCACTTTGAAGAGTATTTCAGAATTTCCGTTGATGTTACGTTTTTGTTGAAATATAATTGAATTTCATGATTAATCTTAATGAATTGAATAAATAGATAATTAATATAATAAACAAAATGTAATTATTCTATTATTTATTAAAAACTTGGTATTTGAAGTAGATTATTAAATATTCAAAGTTAAATTCTCGTTAGGATGAATAAATGAGTATAAGTAACTGTAGTTTTGTATTCTAAGTCAAATTTATTTTGTAGAGAATTGTAATTGTTATTTTAACCGTTTCTCATATTGAGCTTATATCAAATTGTAATGACTATTGACACTTTTTCATTAATATTATTATTCATACAATAAATGTAAAATTCATTAGGATTACATTGTATATCATATATATTCATTGTACAAGTCCACAAAATACAAAACTATTTATAACTATGAGGAATTTTCAGAAACAAAAATTGCCTTTACATTTGGAACTTTTGTTTAACAGAGTATATCATAGAGTTAACGTTTCGTTGAATCTGTTTAAACTTCTTCAGAACTAAACAAACATTTTAATAGTTTTCAAAAGTCTTTCTTTTATCTTACTATTGTTTAACTAATTTCATTTAATGATTGCAATATTAATAAAAACGTTTTTAGAATCTAACAGTTTTGAATAGTATTAACTAATAACATTTATTGCTTTTTTATTTTTATGAAATGAAACATTTTTAGCCAATAACTGTTGTTCTTATAAGATTGCTTGAATGAGGATATTAATCTTCCATTATTATTATCTATATTCAATATGAACATAACTTAAACATTATTTTGTTGTAAAAATAGTTATTTATTTTAACAAACACGTTGTAATAAGAAAAGGAATAAACAGTAGCCATAAAAAAGTTACAAAAGAGTAAAAAAAGTAAAGTTTATTTATTCGAATTACTATGTAGATAACAACTTTGTTTCAAAAGTAAATATACGTAAATTGAAACCCAGTATAAAGATGCAATTAAATTTGTCAATTTTGCATTGCATCCAAATTGTTGGCAGTGATTGAAAAGGTACACAGAAACATCGAACGACACATCTCGTACATCATCATTCTCTCATTTCGCCTCTTGACATTCGCAAAGTTCCATCGAAAGACTAAATCCCTTCATTTGATTGCAAATCAAATAAAAAAAAATCGCCAAGATTTTGGTGATAAAAAAGCAATGTCCTACGTTTGATTGAGCGGGGGATAACAATCGTTCGATAAGCAGAACTGTCGCTGACACTAAAAGACGTCGTTGATAACTGAAAAAAATCCGTAGCATAAAAGAAATTACCAACGAGAAAAGAAAAGGAAAACAAAAAGAGCAAATAAAAGGACTAACATAAAAAAATATTACATCTTAAAATATAATCTTAAAATTTGTTTGTCTGAATTTGCGGAGAGGGGGGGGGGAGAGGGGCTTAGGGGGGACTCACCGCCGACGGCACACGCGACGACGATGCCAAGAAGCAGGCAACGTGATAAATCCATGCTGTGGCGTCTCGGTGTGGCACTCGGACGCGCTCGGAAGCTGTTGTTTAAGGTTCTCATAATCATTGTACGGCGATCGCGTGCACTGTCGAAAATACGCCAATTCTTGTTACGCGAACAACGGCAGCAACGGCGGCGGCGGCAGCAGCACCAGCACCACCGAGAAACGTCACGTTCATGGGCGCGCGCGTTGCCGCCGCGTCAAGCGCACTGTGTCGCGCACATGCGGCCGGAATCCGCATCGGATTGCGGCCCGCTTCCCGTCAACTCCTCGCCTCTTTTCTCTCTCTGTCTCTCTCTATCTATCTCTCTCTCTCTCTTTCTCTGTCAAAAACTGAGTTTGTCTTTGTTTTGTCTCTTTGTTTAAATTGTCACACAACAAAACAAAAGATTTTGTCCCTTTTTCTTCTCTGGACCAAACGAAGATTGAGAGAAAAAGAATGTGGATGCTTGAAAGTCGAGCGGCTAAAAGACGATCGCGCCGTGGCTCTCGCGGTTGATTGTGTGTTGCGTCGCGCTCACGCGAACTCGGAGTATTGACCGGCTCGCGGCACGGTGGTGGTGGCCCACTGGTGGCGAGGCGAGGTGCGGCCGCGCGACGCACACACGGCGCCACCCTCTCCGCCGCCGCGCCGACAGCGTGCCACCTGCGCGCGCAACCAAGCGCCAACCCAAGCGCCACCAACCAATCCAACACAAAGCGCCCAAATTTCGCCCCGATTCAATCCGCCACTTTTAACAACGCCGGCTTTTAACATCCATTTATTTCTTTCCAGCTTTTCCACATTTTATCACATTACTGATCGTTTCTTCTATATTAGATAATTTCTTGTTCGTACAAAGTTGGATAAAAAAAGAGATTTAGAATCAAGTATGGATAATAATAATAATTAAAAAGAAGCTAAAGATTGTAGATACTACATGTTATTATATTGGAAAACATCTAGTTTCTTTTTAAGGGCAGTATAAAATATTAATATTTTACTTCTTGGCTGCTTTCTTTTTATTTTTAAAGTAAAAAAGAAAGGAAATTAATCGTCTCTTAAACAAGAAAATCAAATTAATGTTACTAAATATTTGGCTTGCACCAACTTAAATGCAAGTTCTTGAAGTTTAATTTAAATGCAAATTACGTTAATACTTTTTGATATTAACGAGTTATAGGCGACTAATGTCCTATTGTGTATTTTTTAAATTAAATATTATAATAATATATAATATTGAAAATAAAAATTTGTTTAAAAAAGCATTTCAGATGAATTTTATCAAAGACATTTTTTAATGAGAAGCAAAATCGTGCTTTATTGATGTTTAATAAGCCAGTTCAACTTCAATTTAAAATATAGAAAATTATAATTTAAATTAGAATTTATTTCGTAAATAAAAAAAAGAAATAATTTTAAATTTTATAAGATAAATTAAATCTGATCAATATTTTAAACAAACCAAATTTTATACACGTCCGGAAAATTTGCATAAAAGTTACTATACTGCATAACAAACAAGAGACAACAGCGATTTTCTGATATTTTATACTATATTTTCAAGTATATTTATAACATAATGACTCAAACAATATAACACAGTAAGCTCTTTTTCTCATACAGTATGGTAAAAGTAGCTAGACGAATCAA
>JABFPJ010001769.1:0-23192 GCA_022817425.1 Gryon sp. ZL-2020 | reverse complement strand
ATTGAAGTATTAATTATGATTTTATTTGTTTTAATTACAAAAAAAAAAAAAAAAAAGAAAAAGAATTAGTTGAGATTTCAGTACATAATTTTTACACAAGATACTTTATTCTAATAAAACTATACATGAAAAATAATATAACTGTGTATTTCTTTCTTTATTTCTAATAAAAATAATGATCATGAACATTATCAAAAGACATTCTAATAAATAATCCCAATAAATGCATTAAATGACTGTTATAAGTGTGACTTGGTGAGTAATTTAAATAATGAAAAGCACCATCGTACATTTTTGCAAACCAAGTTGCACATTGCATTATTGAACTCGACTCTTGCATTGAGCCAGTGCGAGTGTATAAATGATGATTAATTTTGATGACGCAACTAGATATTCAGTGATCGTGCATGCAGATTAAAATTACCGATGAATCACTGACTCGAGTCTCAAGAGAAATCTTTTAGATGACGATGGTGAAAATGCATTGCAATTCGGACGATTCTGACAAATCTTAGTATGTACATTTGATTTAGAAATACAGCTTCCCAGTATTCAAATATTCCAAGCTGATATCTATTTACATAATGTTACAAATTTGGGTCGTCTCTTTTTTTTCTTCTTCTTTACAGCAAGCCAAAAAGGTCTTGATTTGAAATGAGATTACATTGAAGTTGATCCGATTTTGAAAGCTTACCTGACTAGAAGAAACGACCTCCTTGTTAACTTCCTCTTCGACAATTTTCTCCGAAGGCTTTGCTCCTGCATCTATGAGCAGTCGCATCAGTCTGGTGTCCTGTCTAGGCCAAAGTATACATTCGGAGCTATCGAGATAACAGTCTTGAATGGGTGCGCCACTGTTGATCATCCAGAGCACCTGCAAGGTATGGTTTTCCACATTCGACGTTGTGGTGGTAATACTGTTCATGACCTTTTGTAGATGCTGTCCAAGGACACAAATTTCGTCGGGATTTAAGTTGCTTCCCCGAAGAGTGTAATACATTGCGAGCATCGCATGGCCCTCAACTGCAGAACAAAGGTACTTTCTGGTACAATGTTTCACATCGAGCAACCATTCGGCAAAGCTATGATGAAGTAACATCAGTGCTCCAGCTCTGGACACAGAAATCACCCGACGAAGAAGATGCAATCGACGATTGAAGTCATCCTGGGTCATCGTCGGACTAGTGGTCTTTACGCATTCGTATAAAGTTTCCTGAGTAATTGGTAGTTTTGCTGCGAGAATGACATTGAGCAGTGGTTGCACCTTGGCAAATTGCTTTCTACTGAAGAGTCTCTGACAAAGCCAAAGGTACAAACCGTTGACTGTACCGGGAATTTCGCGGATCTCGCGCAAAACAATAAAGTTTTCCGCCACTCCGTCTAAAACTTTCTCCAAATAGAGGAAGCAACCGTTGCTTTTGATGTGCAATTGATTCATCATCTCGGCTGTGTCGCGGGAAATGTGTTGCCGGAGGGTATCTTCTTGGTCCAATCGTGCGAGGATGTACTGTTGCACGTCACGAATTACTTGAGACTTGCGCAAATCGTCGAGTGAGATTTTGCGAAAACCCGTGAACATGCGAGAGATGGTTTTGCTTTGTCTTCGAGCGGTGCAAACGAGGAGTAGCCATTGGGGGAACAGATGATGATGATTCGCCAGCAGTTCGGCAATAGTTCGACTCACATTTTCGTTTTCACGTCGCGAGTCGCGGGTCCCCGTTTGGGGTGGATTTAGAATTTGACCCTCGTCAATGGAGTCAACCAACAACATTAGACCATTCTTTGGTGGCTCGATTTCAAGCAGAGGCAAAAGTAGCGCTTTCTTTAGAGCATCGTCGGGATTGCGGTCCAGTACGTCGGGTTGCAGTGCCGCCTGGATTTCGGGATCTGTTTTGAGTTTTTCGGCATAAGCTTCGGCTACGGATTCCTTCGACGAAAGCGGCGCCGCAGTGGCGCCACTTACATTCGGCGAACCCGGAGAAGATAGATGGATGCCATCGGAACTTGCCTGAAGCAGCTGCGCTACTAAGGATCTAGAAACATTTCAAATTCGATGTCTTTTTTAGTTAACAGTAAAATGTATAACTATTACATTATTTAAATTCTATAAATATTTAAAAAATGATTCATTTTCCATTCATTCGTGATTCGAAATTACTGTTTTATTTCCTTTAATCTTGTAATTCCATATGAAATCAAATCGAATTAAAAATGAATTCTTCAGTTTTGAATTAACTTCAAATTAACTTCATTTGAACTTAACATAACTAATGAAAAATACTTCAATAACAATTATTTGAGGATATGTTATTGATTTATATTTTTTCTCAGTCTTAGCAGATTTCATGTTTGTTTTATTTTAAATACAATTAAACAATAATTTTAAATTGTAAGAAATTAATTGAAGTCAATTTTAATATTTATAATAATCAATTCAAGAATTAACGTATGTTTATAATTTTTCGTTTTTATTCATGAAAACGAATTAATTTTTTTGGCGTCATCATAATCAATCAATTTACCTAACAAATTGAGCTGGTGATAAGGAGGCCTCGCTTCTCGCTTGACAAAAGTGTCTGGCCAAAAGTCTTCGGTTTAACGATCGCTGATGCCTGGCATTGGGTCCGGTAGATGGCCAAGCGAGTTCCGCGCAAAGGGCCGTTTTTCCACTGCCAGGGCCACCGACTATAAGCGCTCCACATATCTTCAAGGCAGAACGTTGCTCAAGACAGTAGGAAAGCTTGGTAAAAGCCCACTCTCGACAGAAGAATCGCTTCTTTTCAATCACTGGAGCCGCCATTTTACATTCGTTCGAAGATTTTGCTTTCATTTAAAGCTGGAATGAACTGGAAAAGCACAAGTTGCGCGTTAATAAACCAGTTTACAAATTGAGTTCGAAAGCTTTGTTTCATTGCAACGCTTTATTTAAGCGTAAACGTAAACCCAAACCAAAAGGGTTGTTTCAAGCCTGGTCAATATCGAGCACAGTATTAAGCAATACAAACACAGATTGGTGTAAATGTTCGCACCAGACAAGTTTCAGGCTTGAAATTCCTTGACAATTGCCGTCCCGACGTGAATATTTAATAAAATTATCCAGGATAACTTTAGTATGCATTATTCATTCCATTTATTAATCAAGACATTGCGGATGTGCGCATATTTCGCATTTTGTGATTTAAATGCATTGCTTATGCATTAACAAATTACATTTGTATAAAACATATTCGCTTAATAAATATATCGTTCTAAATAAACTCTTCATTTTAAATTACGCTTAAGAGTTAGTGCGAGACAATTTCAAGAGGATCAAACACGTTAATAGACACTAAATTATATTAATTTGCTCGAAATAAACCTTGACTAATGAACTTGACGTTAATGAAAGAAAACTTATATTCAAACTCACTGTAAAATAAAACATCCCAAATATAACTGCTTACTCAAATATTAATCCATTGATTATTTAGTCATTCTTTAATGACGCAAAGACGAAAAATCTTATTAACTATAAAAGAAGTTTCTCAAGTTCGCTATTAGTTAAAAATTTTAATATTAAATTGTGCAAAGTCAATTGTCATTAATCAACGCTAAAGAATCTCAAGTCGGAGGTGAGATTGTGCAGTAGTTGTGAATTTAATAATTCAGCATCATAAATAATTGATTTATCAGTCGAAGGGTTCGTATAATATTGAAGCCGCCGAAACGGATGGCTTGAGCCGTACCATAAATCATGGGCAACTTTGCGTCCCATGAACACAGTGACGTTAGATAAAGTTGTTGGCACGAAAGTTCGCGGGATTCATCGAGGGCTACTGAATGGCTCGTTGTTGTTGGACGATGCTAATTTTATCTGCTCACTGGGCCTTTATTCGACTAGCCGGAGACTTGGAATATCAGTGATCGTTTTTCGAGCTATTATATGTGTTGAGACGTTCTTTGTCGTGCTTCTTTCATCGGTCAGCTCTTTACGAGTCGATGGTGAGAAAACGTGCATCGGAGCCCCGGGGGGCTCGGCGGCTTCCTCGGACTCCATTCACAGTTCTCATCGCTTCGGCGCGTTGCCTATCCAAGATTTGCTCCACGACATCATCCTTATCCCATCTGCAACAAAAAGAAAAGGACAAATTTGTACAATGTACGTCCAATGCCTCGGGGAAATGTTCGCCGAATCCAACTTAAAGCTACGTGCAAACCCGGCCGAAGACTTCCGCTGGGACATAATACTAAGCAAGACTTTTTTAACATGATAATACTGGGGACAAGTTGAGCAGCATAAGTGAAAAAACATGGTTCTTGACGCTGCTAATTCATTCTTTCTTCTGTTTTTGTCATGTAGTGTTGATTATGAATAAAGTAAGAATTAAATGGAAAGTACGCTGAGGGAAATTTCATCAGTTATTTTAACTGATGAGTTCAGTTATTTATTATTTTTAGTTAAATTTTCAGTAAAACTGAATATTCGGTGTCTTCAAATATAATTTTCAGTTAAACTAAATGATTCATAGTATTAACTGTATATGTCAGTAGAGGCCAGTCCACAACAAACATTTGTCAGTTAATTTAACAGAAAAAGCAGTTAATTGAACTGTTTTAAATATTTTATTGTACACGGGAAACAAGAAAATTGATTAAACGTAGTAAAACTTTCTCGATTATATTTTTAACCTGTACTTATCAAATATTAGATGTACTATAAAAACAAAGTAAATACGTTTCCTATATTGGTATTATGATCTAGATATTTCTCGATGATCGATAACTGTTTATAATATTCGGACGAAAAATAATATAACAACAAAAAGAGGCATGAAGTAAGATCAAGTAGGATCTGACCTGGTTAGGAAAAAAAACCCCATTTCATTTCTCGTATATTCATTTGATTGCAATTATTTCAATTGTTAAAATAAAGCTAAATAATACAGTTTAATTTATTTTTGTTCATTTGTATTTGAATATTTAATATTACATCTTACATATTTGTTTACAATGAAACATATTTTGATATAAAAGATAACCTTAATTTTCGAAAGATTTGTCACTTATTGTAATCCGTAAAATCTACTGACTTTTTGTGTGAGTTTAAAGTGAATACTTTAGCAAGTGATTTGAAGTTAAAGAAGTACCTTTAAATTCTTATCTAATATTTATTCAAGTCTTACGAATTAGTTTAAACAGAGTAAGACAAAAAAACTGTAGACACTTGATTGACATACCCTTGTTGAATACTTGGGTATATTGATTTTCTCAACTTAGGGCATCTTTGGTAAAATACATTATTCCTATCAAGCGCCTTGAAGGTCCTTCCTCATGTTTAAGTTAATTAAAGAAAACTTAATAATTTCATTTTGCGAACGCAAATATTATAAATATCGTTAGCAATTTGTGTAAATTTATCATTAATTATACGATTATTTTATATTAAAGTACATAATTGGTTTGGAATCTAAATTTGTAATTAGTTTCCAACAGACTCCCTAGTTTCGTAATGCAAATTGAAGAAATTAGGAAATGAAAATGACTGAATGTTATTTGCTCATTCAACGTATGTTAATTTAAAGTAATATTTTAAGATATAATTGCAGATAATGTTATAGTTAGTTAGACAAATTAGTTTTTAGCCATACATCTAACTTCAGAAGGATGATTAATGGTTGAAATCACATAACTTAGTTTCAACACAGTTTTGTTTTTGTTAGTTTTGGCAGTTCAAAAACGTCTTCGCGTGAATCATATTCTCCTTCGGCACTAATTATTGCCTACGGAATGATTATCATCATCAATTTAAATGCAATCAATAGGCGTTGACTCTTGTTGGAGATGTACATATATCATAAATAATGATGCATCCGTTGTTCCTAAATCTTCGTTAGAAACATTATCCACCAATCTACACTCTAATTCTAACCCGAAAACTAAACCATGTCCGCAACTTTTGAACTAAGCAACCACCTTGAAACAGCTCTCCCTAAATTGCCGGTTTAACTAGATATATCTATTTTCCCCGATGCACTGGGGCACAGGGAGAGTTATTAGGTCGTAAAGAGGATATCGCGTTGAAGTTGCAGATTGTATTACATGAAGATATATCGATTTGTTTAAAGAAAATAGCTTCTAAGTAGATTTGTCTTGTATGAATATTTATTCGGTTTAAAAAAGTTGTGGGTCAGATTTTTATGCTCGCACAAACTTAGGACAAATTATTTGTTTCAAATATTTATCTCAGACGATGATGAATATACATTTCAAATAATTCAACTTTGTTTCTTTAATGTTTCCATAGTTAAAAAGTAATCTTTCATCAAGCTATTGCAAATAACAGTAAAGAATCATTTCCAAGTTCAGATGTTGATCTTTGTTTTAAGTCTAATTGAGACGTGATTTTCTTAAAAAAAAAAAAAAATCTTGTATGAATGGAAGCAGTGCGTCAAATACAATAGCTTTTACACGATTTTCATACAAACGCAAATTCGTCAAAGAGCGGCCTTAATTACCCGCATTCATCCCACGTTTATTTCGCATAAATTAAGTTTTTTAATTACCGGAACTAAAAGTAACGATGCGGTTTGAAAAATCGATAACACGTTGTGTTCCTTTTTTGTAAATCATTCACAAAATTATCGCGCCACTTAATTTAATGGGTAATATTATATTGCTGTATATGAATTTGCCGCAATCTCAATAACCCGGAAGCGAATCCCTTGACTGAAAACATGTTTATAATGAAAGTGTTAAATGAAATTGAATTTGCCACGGGTTAATTAATATTATGACATTTAATAACTGTGACGAAAAATGAATTCAACACAAATTACACTTTTCGTTATTTCAATACACTTGTTAAGTCGAGAAACAAAAATGCTCAACTCAACAAGTTGATTCGACGATGTTTTCGCGTATCGATTATTCAGCGTCGTATATTTCATTCACGATATAATCGCAAATGACAATTACAGGGGAATCAACTGAATTACGAGATTCGTTTTGTAACTGCGGGTGGATATAATGATAAACCAGTTTTGCTAATGAGATTCCTGGATGTTCCAAGATAATTTTACTTCTTATCAATGGACAATTGAATAAGCAAGACTGCATTTTAGTTCATTGAAATAATGAATATTAAATTAGGTTATTTGTGCCAATGAAATTCCTTTATTAATGCATGACCTCAACTAAAAGATGGAAATTTATTTGATATTATTTCATGATTAGTATATCATGTAATTTCAACTACTAAAGAATTGTTCTATATAAATGCAATGCCTTATCATTGGAATATAATACAATCGAAAATCTGCGTTTCCAAGATACATGCTCTGATTTACGCATGAACTTAACCAAATTGGATATTAGATTTATATGGTTATGATGGTATCGGAATTGAAACTAGTTCGAGCAGACTTTGTGTTATAGACAAACGAGTTTAAAATTGATAGAAATATGATTCGCTTTTGATCAATGCATTCAAGAAATTTACATTTAGGTAAATTTAAGTATGTCACGATTTTTTGACGATTAGTTATATTTCAAAATAATTGATTCAGTTTATCTATTGATTATAGATCTTTTTATACATGCACATAGTTACTTTTATCTGATTAAGTCTACAGTTATTAATACTATTATTAACTATAACATTCGTTGATTGATAATCAAACCAATTTCTTTATAATTACTTTAATTTCAAATCTTTTGAATCCATCTTACACGTGATTACAATCATTTCACTATAATTAGAATTATTTATAAATAATTAATGTCGATTAATAAGGCATGATTATATCTGTCAGATCACGATCTGATTTATGCAGATAATTATAACTACAAGTTATATCTATTTAGACGTCTCTATTAGTCATCGTTTAAGCATTATACTAAACCTGCACTTAATCTAATTAAACACTTTTTCCATTCATACAATTTCTTTATACGCGAATGCAAATAATTCAAATGATCTGAATCTTAAATCCCAGTGATTAGCTTTCTTTAGATTATGCTTTGCCGTGTTATCAAGTTGCGCTTTAAACCTCGTTTATTTTTAATGAAATATAAAGATCTGTTAAGGTATTTGGAGGAAAGTAGATCAGCATTGTAAATGGGGGTAAAAAACGTAGCTGAGAATTGAATTCAGAAACATGTCGACATGTATTACAAAATTCCGTTCCCATAATAATAATCAGCAAGATAAAAGGTAATCACGCGGGTTATCTGGATTGAAACTTATATGGTATGATAGTGCATTGTAATTTGGTGGGTATTTTGCGTGTGATTCACCGTCAGTATGCAACACAGTTTCAGTCGCGTGTGTTCACAAATGCAAATTAGCAACTGTGGACAGAATCACGGCGAATAATAGTCACGTCAACAGTATTAGTCTTTTTTGGAAATTTGCTTAATTAGTCAATTGGATGATGGGACATTTTAGTGTTGATGACTTTCTAATTTCTATTAGAAATTGAACAAGGTTTGCCCAGTTAAAAAGCAGTCCTTGGATTGGTAAAGTCCGGATTCACCTCGTTATGAGTAAGCCTGGACTGGGCCAATGTAGGCCCAATGTTATTTATTTGTTGCAGGGTTTAAAAGTAAGGCCAATATAAGGCCCAACCAGAGCAATATTCCGGCCCAAAATAGGAGTGAAACACCTAATGAGGCTTAGTTAGGCCAACATTGGATTTCATCATCTATCCAATACCAGGAAGGCCTCGTTAGACTCATATTGGGAATACCTAACTAGGTTTTCGGGCCCAAAGTTCAGCCAAATTTGAAATTCTACTAGGGGTATGAGATACACTTGTGAAAGCAAAATGGGTGCGGTTGTCATTACGAATGGGTCTTCAAAAACAAAAACCATTTTGGCACGGATAACATATGGCCATACATGCGGTTACGTCACGTCTGCGGAAGATGGAATTAATTGTATTTGGACGAACTGTAATTGCGCGTTGATAACGAGATTATGGTCATACACTTTTGGTTTGTAATTTTGCGTGTTAATCATAGATCCAGCGGCAAACCAATTGTAAATTCAACTGTAGTTCAATTTGGCATTGTGCATTCGAGAGATTTGTCACGCTTGGATGTTCTAAACAAAAGGCTGTTATTAACTGTAGATTTGATCATTTGATAGTCGTTATGGGATTGCGTGTTTAGATTGGCCCAACAAATGTCAACGATGTGACAAAGTGGTATTGTTTAATGCATCGATTTTATGCAATACAAAATTGGAATATTAGAAAGGTCATCCATGTTTTTCATGTTTGATGCAGATATAGGAACCCTAGTAATCATTATTTCTCGGGTCCTGTATAGGCTTGCCCGTGCAAGTGGCAAAAGCATTTAAGAGTTTTATAAAGGTTAAAAATGGGTCCTTTTTAGGAATGTAACGTTTCGCCTATGAATTCTAGAGGTTTTTCTATTACATACCTTATAAAAGCCTTACAAAGGTATTAAGGATGCCTTATAAAGGTTTTATAAAGGTATTATAAAGGCCTTATAAAAGACCTATAAAGGTCTTATAAAGGCGTTATAAAGGCCTTATAAATTTTTTATAAAGGCTTTCTGAAGGCCTTATAAAAGCCTTATAAATGTTTTATAAAGGTGTCCTGAAGGCCATATAAAAGCTTTATAAATGTCTTATAAAGGTCTTCTGAAGGCCTTATAAAGGCTTTAAAAAGGCCTTTGTAATTCTGCTACCAAACATCATTAAAAGTGGGGTTGTCTTTGGAGGGCCCTTAAAATAATCTGGGCCTGCCCTAATAATAATATATTACTAGGGAAGTAATTAAGACGAATGCAAATGTTGACTTTTGCTGATGCTATATCTTAATGATCATTACATCGTTTTGGTTGCATAATTATTCATATATTTAATGAAAAACCGTTTCTTCGGTCCTTTGCAAGAAACTTGGACATTTTTAATTCTCATAATGCTTGTTGTAATATCATGTTTTCTGCGTTTCGCTCTTGGCAGGATGAGATGCGTAAAAGTAGAAACACTGTGCGGACTCGGTTCACTGACTTTGCGTTGCACCTTGTTTTCAGGGCGAGTTGCAGAACTCGATCCTTGCTTGTGGTTTGGCGCGACCGACGCTTCAGGAGTAATTTCACCGCAAATGAATGCTGCCTGGCACTGCTGCGTTGAATTTCACGAAAAATCACAAACTAATCGAGAAATGGTCATCCATCAAAAATATTTTCTTCTGCGAGCCATCTAAAAGAGTCATTTTTGTATATCAAAACAATCCTATATTTTCAGATCAATAAACTTCGCTCTGGTGAGGAATACTTTATCTTCTGATATATTTTATTTTGCGTCAAATGAATTTTGATGGATTGCGAATATTCTGTTGTTTAACTAAATACTCAATCTGAAATTATGGACTGATAATAAGCGACATAATTATATGCTATTGCAACATAATTAATAATCAAGTTGATAATTAAACATTGAACAAATCAATTATGGAAAACATTCAAGAAATGATTCAAAATTCAGGATTTGGATGAAATTGTTAAACTATATATTTCAAAAATATATTTTAAAAATCTACGTAACATCGTCGTATTTAGATGATTGTTCAAGAAAGCTGCTTTAAATTGATGGTAATACGATCAAGTTTCTCATATCGAAGAAGCTTATCTAAGTTACGGATTTTGATCTACTTTCGGAAAGACAATCAGTTATCGATGCGCTCATCAAAATGTCGCTCGTACATCAATCGATCGCGCATAATGGTATAAAATTGTTGCACGTATCCATAAATTTAGTTTGAAGCATGATTACTTAACAATGGTTTTAAAGAGAGTTGAACATTACGTCGAACAATTACGATACAATCTTTGACACGGTTTTGTATTTAATGCGTGCGGAGGACCTCGCGTGAATTCGCGTCACATATAAACTTGGCTGACGTAATTGAAGCTCCACCGAACGCGATCACGCTCGATATAAATCTCGCAGATCAAAGAGCACCTCGAGCTAACTGAATCACCGTTATTTCTGGCGTGACTCAAATCCTGACACTAATATGATAATAATGACTTAAGAACTTAATTCCCCTGTGGAGTATCATTACTTATCGCGAGATACAAGTGAGACTTATTATGAAACATCCATCGATCGACTTTTCATAGTTAATATGAATTCAGACGATTGAACCAGTCGGATTCATGATTCAATTTCAATGATGAATTTGTTCATTCATAAATCCAAAGTAGAAATTGTAATCAGACTAAAGGGTGGCGCTTATGTGGCAAATATACTAACTATGATGTTGGTCTCAGTGGGAGCTACAATTTTGGGGCCGTACATGAATTTACTCTCTAATTTCTAAATTTGAATATGTGAAAACATCCCTTATTTTTTCAGTGACTTATTTTTTTACTTTGAAAATGTTTAAATTAACTTTCTTATAAGTTAAATATAGTCACTTATTTACAAATCAAAAAAATCTACTGTTTAAAAAACGAATACAAATTGTGAACATGAACTATAACTTTTGAAGAAAATGAATATGCACCCCAAAAAAGTGAATTTTTACTTTTTCAAGTTTATAAATTTGATAAAGGAATTTGTTAATAGGAATTAACTGTTATTTTGTTAATCAATTTTGTACCATCTTTGTCATGGCACGCCCTATTAAATTTCTACTTGGGATGTCTTGTCGTTTTAAATTTTGGAACAAGTTCACTTTCAATAAAAAATTGTTGATTCAATTTTGCGTTCAAAGGACTTTTGAAACAAGTTTTGTTATTACTTATAACTAAGACTGTCGAAACATTTGTACAACTTTTGTGTTAAATATATTGTATTATAAGTGTAAAATTGATGTTGATCCAGCGGAGTTATTCTGTAAGAAAAAAAGCATTGACATTCATGGTAAACTAAAGTCATTCATAAAAGAAGAATTATTTTTCTTGACTTTTACTTTGAAACTTTGATACTGTTGAAATATATTGACGTACTTTTAACGCCTTTATATAGTCGAACTTTGAGCAACTTTTCTTATTAAGTGAAATGCAATAATACAAAGCAAAAGAACAAAGTCACTAACACCAATAAGTTGGCATGTTCCATGTTTATGCGTGGATTTTTGTTTCGTTCTGCATCCCCCGCAATATTCACTTTTTTTAGTTAAATGTATCAACTTTTGTTTTTACCTTAAAATGTCAAGCGACTAAACTGATCGATACGTTACACACGTGGCTTTACGATTATCCACTACGGCTTATAGACTCAACTAATCCTCCCAGAGGGTCGACGTTTCTAATTGTCTACTAAATGTCTACCAGACGTCAAACAATTTATGAAATCGATCTTTAACAAGAAAAATTTCTGCTAAACTACTTTTTCATTTGGGTAAACATATAATTATATACTATAAAAATGAAGTATGATAAAATATTATTAGAATCGTTATGAATTATAGAACATATATAATTATAATATATATATAGATTTATTATGAATTATCATAATTTTTAGTACTGTATAAAATTAATAATAATTTTATATTAATTCATTTTTTTCAGTGTATAATTGTTAATATCATTTTGTGTAAAATTGTTCACTTTTTTGCATTTTTTATAGATTGAATTTGTTTGTCGTTTAAATTGTCAAGCTTCAGAACAAAGTCATACATTTTAATTTGCGAATCGATTGTACACTTTATTGAATAGTTGAATTGTATACAGTGCCATGGCACGTGCATCTGCAATGCGGCCCAAAGTTTGGCAGGCTTGATTCTGCGTCTCTTCCGAGGTAAAAAAAAAGGTAATTGTTGGTTAGGCCTCGAAGGCCACAGAAAATTGCCGAGCGCCAACCCTCGATATCCAATAAAATTGCGTGTACCATTCGATACGAATAAGAGAAACTAATAACACAAATAAGCTCATCAAAAGTCACTATATATAATTATAAATAAACACAGAAAAAATACATTATATGATGATGATTTTGTAAATATTTTTTGTATTTTGTATTTTGTAACTGTATTTTATATTATATTTTATAACAATTTTGTATATATGGTCTATATATAAATAAACTTGTTTGAACAAATTCATTTTATCAATATTCTATTTTTTTAATTAAAAAAATCGAATTTTATTTATATGTAGACCATATATAAAAAATTGCTATAAAATATAATACAAATTGCAATAAATTATTACTTATTAATAATTGTTATAAATATTGTTAATATATTTTCTAATTTGTATAATATAAATTTTAAAAAAATAAATACTTAAAATAATAAATAAATTAATAATAATAACAAATTATTACAACAATTTATTATTATATATAAAATAAAACATATAACGCAATATACTGATTTGTATTAATTTTAAGTATAGACAACTTTTTCAATGAATTATAATAATTTGTGTTATTTTATTTTCCTTAGTGTAATTGTATTTGTATATTTGTATACTTATTCAGTTGTCAGTAAAACAAAATATACATAAACCCCTAATTATATCGCGAAAAATGAGTGAAAATTAAATGGCAAAAGTGCGTAATAAATCAAGTGCAGGATATCAGTTTGTTTGGAAAAAAGTGGCATTTGTATATCGTTTTCTTGAAAAGCAGCTGATAGGCATGGCGCCAACATCACTTTAAAATGCTCTACACTCATTTCTTGATATACATACACGCACGCGACTCTAATGTCGTCATTAAAAGAGTTCATTATATCTAAGCATCAATAGTCTCTTGCAAGGTGAACTTTTATGCACTTTTTTTTACTAATTAAAATTAAAATCACTTTTAACATGCTGTTTAGTTTAAATTAATCTGCAAAATAAGATAAAAAAGAGATGTAAAAAAAATATGCAAACTGCATTCAAGTTGGATTATGGTACTTCATATTGAGTTAGAAGAAAATGTACATTCAGTTTTTAATCATATTCTTGTGATATTTAATTTCCTAAATTATGTATATAAAAGAATATATATAAAATATAATATTTTCTTAAGTGTAAATAAAACAAGAAAAAATTAAACTCCATAAGAAGGATAGAATTTTTTAATTGCAATGAAAAGAAATGGAAAATTGTTCATTTGAATTAATAAAATTTTAATTATCAATCATCATTCTTTTCTTTACAAAAGTTGTTGACTTCTTCTCGGAAAAATTGATTCCAGTTATTTGAATGAGGCAGAAAGTTTGATTTTCGTTGGATTGAAACATTTATCGGTAGCTGAACTATCTCCGTTCGGAACGAAAAAAACTCGTTCTTTTGACGAGAAACACGAGTTTGGTGCATTTTTGCGTTACTTTGAGTGAACAGTGCGAGGCAATTAAGCTCTCGGTACAATTTCGTCGCGTCACACAAGTACAACGGACGCGTTGTTCGACTCGACAGATACGATAATCAATTAAATTAATTAAACCTATCGTACAGCACTTCCGCGAATGAACGTTTAAACCTCGAACAGTCCACGTGTCAAACGCCCACAGGAAAAAGCGCCCGGGTTCCTTTTTATCGATTTCGTGTAATACATGTACGCTCGACAGATTATCCTTTCAATTTCACACAGGAAATTATCGTCTAAATTAAGTTATAATATATATACGACAAGTGATATTGCACGTTTAATGTAATGCAATTATGACTTGACATTTTTTTTATTCTTTATTATTTTCTGAGATTTTAAGTAATTTTTTATATTGAAAAAACTGATTTTTTAAAAGTTATAATATAATAAATATTAATATATATTATATATAATTATATTAATTGTTATATATAACATATTATATATAATATATGTTACACGCTAAATAAAAGTGTAATAAAAATTATTGTAACTTCTAATAAAAATTACTATACCATTTATGAATCTGAGGACAACTCGACATCCATGAAAAAAGTTATTATATTTTATGGGAAAAACTAGAATATGGTATAGTAAAAAATTTTATATGATAGATCAATTTTTATCATGGGATTGAATAGAAACTATAATATAGCATAATAATTTTTACTATACCATATTATATTTTTCATTTTATTTTATAATATTTTCTTACATTGATATCGAGTTGTCCTCAGATTCATATATGATATAGTAATTTTTATTAAACTTTTATTTAGCGTGTAACTGTGGACTATTTTAATATCTACAACTTTTATTTTATGTATTCCTATGGCATTCGTATGACATCCCTATAACATCCTAATTTTTGTCTAAAAATCAAATAAACTATAAACCCTAACACATAGATTAATTTTTATATATATTTTAGTTGGATAAATATAGATTATATATTTATAAAATAAAATATTCTTAACTTTATTTATATTTAATGTTCAATATTGATGTTTGAAAGTTTTTTATTTAATAATGTATTTTAATATTAAATATTATTCTTTCAAAAGTTGATATAAATAAATTGAAGCTATATATACACATAATATTGGTGATATTTCTGGAATAATAGCAATTGATCTTAAAGTGGTATCAAATAATAAATAGCTTCGAATTGGTATTCGTTGTCGTGATCGGAGACTATCGTTTTCTTCTACGACCTATTATTTCATAAAATTGGTTTGTCATTTTGAGACGAAGATGACATTGTAGATTCATGCGATGCCGCAAAATACTTTTTCCACAATATTTCATCTACTTAAGTTCTTTTATAAGAATCATAGATAGATTTAAAAATTCTTATTTACTCAAGTAAATATTCATATCAGCTTCACCAATTATTCGATGAAAGAATCTTTAAAAAATTGTCATTTCCGACTCATTGAAATTATGACGTACAATGTAATTTAATGTTAAAAACCTGATTAAAAAATAATTCGAAAATCTTTCTTATAAACAAATAATGAAATTCCATGCTTTGTTTGTATTTTTTGCTTCATTTTTGTTTAAAGTTAATTCATTAATTTATTGAAGTATCAGTTTTTCAGGATAAATAAGTAATTTCTTAACTTTAACAAAAGAGGATTGATTTTTTTGTCGAAACGAATTAGCAAAATTCGGTTAGAGTTTCGATGACTAAAAACATAGGAGAGAAATTCTTTTTCGTTTGCAGTGTATAAGGAAGTGCACGGAAAAACGACAGGATTACGAGTCTGTGGCACGGAATCATGACAAAGATTTAAAGCGGATGAATGGCAGGAATTCATTAACTCAGAGCCGTTGAACGAGAAAAACAGTTTTAACAACGAGCGAGAAGAATTTTTCTTTTGCTAGTGAGGTGATGCAAATTCGCACTCGACAAACGGCTTACTTATGTTTCGATTTTGATAGACTGTTATATCTGTAAACGGCAAATGTTTATATATTATTTTATTGTTATCTTTGTTTAAATATTTTCATTTTATCAAGAGACACGGTAGTGTCTCTGGCCAAGTACAAAAAAACGATCGCTTTTTGTGCTTTTTTATTTTTCCTGTTTGAATTTTTTTTACACGTAAATTTGATTTCGATTGCAAAAGACGTTAAATGTTACTTTTGATTTCAAACAAATTTGTTCAATTTCAACAGAGTGCATTTTTTCATTTCGATGCAATTTCTGCGAAACGTTTAACTTGAAATGGCACAAAGTTTGTGCGAAAAATTTGAATCTCCACAAAATGTTGTAAGAACTTTTGCATATTTTGTCTACAATTCGGCTCATTTTTCACAAACTCTTTCTACCAGAACAGCACTTCTTACATTTCAAATCAAAAAGGGAACAATTTAGAATTCCAAAGTTGATTTTCCCGATTGGATTGTTGCAGGTGTCAGAGACATTGTGCAAATTATTTTAAATAAAAAAAAATTGTCCAATTTTTCGTGAATTCAAACATCCAAAGATTAAACTGCAATTCTTCAGCTTTTATTATCTGATAAAAATGTATATTTCCAATACGTGATTGGAATCTTTGGCAAATTGAATCCCCGTTGTGCATTCGTTCAACGAAGACTGGATCACTATAATAAATGTTAACTCTTAACTCACGGAGTTTTACTCCATTGACGCTGCTAGTGAAAAATCTTTTGCTTGTCGGAACGACACTTTTGTATAATCCGCTCGATGCTCGTGAAATTGAAAGGAGATGCAACACACACATTTTTACAGAATCTCAGCACAACTGCAGTGCTTTATTATTACGCAAATATTGAAGTACATTTTTTGCAATAGATTGCAACAAAGACTTGAACGTTTGCGTTTCGTTTTACTTGATTATAATAAATCTATTTATTCCGGAATGTAATTATAAAAGATATATTTTGCATTTCATTAATGATAAGCATAATAATAAGCTTAAGAGGATTTTTCAATCTAATTGCGATAATACTATTAAAAAATAAAAGTTATAAACAATAATGTAAAAAAAGAACAAAAAAGACAAAATGTGTTTTTTTTTTCACTTTATTGTACATAACATTGCAAAAAACAAATAAAATTTAAAATCTGATCGTAATTTCTGAATAGAATTAAATTATGAACAATTTGAAAATGAAGTAAATCGGATGTAAATTTTGGCACCGCTTATGGCAACATTTATGGATTTGAAAAGTCGAAAAAAATTGAAAGTTTTTTTTTTATTTTTGCGTCCCCGTAATTGTTCCGTACAGGTTTGCTAAGAACTATTAAATATTACACAAATTTTGTGTAAATAACATGCCCAAGTGGCACCAATGTTTGCCACCATTATTTTGCGTTTAAAACGCGGAAAACGTGAAGTTTTTTCTAGCATGATTTGAAAGTATCATGAGCATTGTATGGATCAATTAATTGAAGCTGACAAGACAATGAACAGAAATGTTCGCGTGTTTGTGCATTTTGTTATCAGAAATCTAAAATAATGAACAAATGCATAGCGCTGTAAGAAATAAAGCGAAACCACAACAGTATCTGAAAAGCCAGAACTAATGAATTCGATGAAGCTGGCATTAGTTGGCTCGCGTGGTTTTCGCGGCTCATAAAAAGGGTATGCGAGCTTTCGTACATACGTGCATGCATATAATAGCGGCTGGCGTAATTACCGCGTTATTAATTCGCGATATCAATCTACAGGCTGGACGCATATTCGTCGGCAATAATTGCGCATATATACTACATCGTTGAATCGTCTCTTTCACTCTGTCTCTCTCCCTCGCATGTACTTTACACCTTATACTCTGAAAAAAGAGCTGCTTGAGGATCCAACGGGTACGAGTGTACTCAAACTTTGATTTCAATTAAAATCTATTAGGTAGAACGAGTCCTTTCAAAATTTGCATTCAAATTCCTTCATCTCTGCTTTCACCGACTGTATAACGGATAAGTAAATATCCAGCGAATCAGACTTGTACTTAAGATATGATTTATGTCCAAAAGTCCAAATTTTAACAACAAAAATGAATAAAATACTTATCTCGTCTGCCTTTTTAACATCACAAATACTTTCTTTGACAACATTTTAGTCCTTATTATTCATTCATATCCATTTTTCGCATTTACATTGTGCATTATAAAGGTATGATTTTATTCGTATTTTGTATTCAATATTATACAGGAATAGTCAATATATGACGGGATGATTGTTTCATTTGGAATAAATATGTCGAAAAAAGAAGGATGAAATAATGGTGTATGTTAAGATGTATGCGTCATGTGTTTCTTATGCATTATGAATATTACAACGTAATGTTACTTGTTGGGAATAGTTTAAGTTTTAAGATCAAAATTAAATCAAATTCTTTATTTTAGTTATTTCAACTTTTACTTTGTCTGATTTTCTTCAGAATCATTCCAAAACAGAATTAAATTATCATTTTTAAGGTATTCTTCAACAATTTATACAAAAAATAAGTAAAATTATTGATTACAAAAATGTTTATTATAAATAATAATTATGATATAAATTTGTATAAATAAAAAATAAAATGAATATAATGAATTTTGCAGAAACTTTGGACGAAAAATATGTACGCAAAATATATATTCAAGTGTGATTTTTTGCCACTTTTTAATTATCAAAAATATAAAATTTATATACAAACTATATTTAAAATATATATTTTTATCTAAATGTTTGCCGGAAATATATTTTTATCAAAAATATATTTTTAGATATATTTTTGAAATATATTTTAGTGTGGGAATTATTATAAAATGAAATAAAAATATGTAATACTTGATAATATTATTTTTCTAAGTATAAGTCATAAAAAGGATTACTGGCTGATGCGGCACGCTTGGCGCATAAAGCAGCGCTGTATGGTAATTTTGACAACGCCGTTTTGCGGAGATTTCGCGCGTGCGTATATAAAGATCTCGTGCGTATATAAAAATTTCATAAGATTACATTTCAGAATCATTGCAAAGTCGAGTGTTTTACGAGAGACCTTTGCACTTAGCCGCGACACAGTCATTGAACGTTACTGGATTGGTGTACGTCGGCGTTATATTTCTTAAGGGCTGCGATTAAATGAACCGGATTGCAAATATATATATATATTGTACGACGTTTTCTTCTCTCGTGTCGCGGCATTTATGTAAACTGCAATACGTCGCGTCGTATTGCAGGGGCGTAACAATAGAGGGAAAAGGGGGACCAAATATGCGGGGGTGGCTTTTTATTTGACAATTTCGTGTTGTATGGTAATTTCGCGACGAAACAAAGGTCACCGAATGTGAAAGCTTTTAATATAACGGGGCGTTTCAACATATCTGAATCAAATGACTTCAGCTTAACAATTATGTTTATGCGGAAGTTGACAATAATTATTGTTTTCAATGTTACAAAAATGTTGATAACATTTGATTGCATTCAAATTAATGCTGTTCGGTACGATATCGATATTTTAATATATCGATACTTTAGTTTAGTTTTTCGATTCTATCTTATTTCCTCATTAAAACTAAAATTTACAAAAATATATAACATAAAATCAGTGTCAAAAATGACATATATTGATATATTTATGTAAATTTTAGTTTTGCAATTTTAGTTAATACAAAAACTTGTTATTTGATACAAAATTATGTTTTTAATTTCATTTTTAATTATCATTAATATTTGTATTTTACTTTACGAAAAAGCTAAATTAAATAAAATTGACATCATTTTCTAGATAATATGACTTTACTGAGTTGAATCCATACGTTAAAATATTTCATATTGACACAATAATTATTTATTTCAATTCGTCATTTAATAACATAAAATATGCATATGTATTTTGATTCGTCTGCGTTACGACATAAAAGGACCCGGAATTGTATACACGAAAAAAAGAAAATCGAATTAAATTGCTGTATTATATATTGGAAATAAATTTCGTTTCGGTGGTTTTACGCTATATGCTGATTATACGCGATATATATATTTTGTGTATTATTTTCGGCTATATTAATTTGCGATTATAAAATAATAATTCGATTATTGTTTTAATACACAACGTTGAATATTCGATAACAATGTTTCGAGCGAAGTGTATGCAAATTCAATTTCAACTATTATTTTTGACATAGAAATATGTTAATAAATTTGATTGTCCAGTAATTAACATTTTAATTATCCGGCATAATGACGCAATGAAGCATTGTTTGATTTTGCGTGAAGCCACCGACGACATCGTAAACGTTTCCGTTATATATCGTATATATTGATGTATTTACAAGACACCCGTTATATGTTTGCATGGTACATAATATGTATACTTTGAGCATTAAATACATGTAAAGCGGTTTATACGTTATTTTAACATATCATTTTTCTTTTCATCTTATCGATAAATAGCTTATTCAAAATGCTTGTTCCTATGGTATACTTCCAATTCAACCTGTCGAGTGCGACATCACAAATTTACTCTATATTGATCATTATGCATAAACCGAATGTTCTGCTTCAAAATTGTGCTGAAGTTCATTGTTATTGTTATTTTACTATGTTATAACAATATATCTTCCATTTTTATTTTAAGCAAATGAACTAAGTGAAGATTGAAACTTGAAAAGCGAAACTTGATTTAAATTAATAATTACACACACAAATGATATTTGAATTGTAAATATATTAGCACAGTTGTGAAAATATGATTACTTTAAACAGAAATTATGTTTACCATACCAATTTCATATTGCAAAAAGAATAATAAAAATATAGCGAATGATTTTATGTGAAAAAGCATATTAAATAGCTGTAAATATTAATAACGATTTGTTTATTTCGAGCGAATACGGTTTTATAGCGCTAAATAAAGTATGGCAACATCAGCCAAACAGTATAACTGAATTCGAATAATTACTTTATGTTTGTTTACATTATAGCAGAAGTGCATTGTGTGCGAAGATAGACTGTTCTTTTATTTTGATGTTTCGACGACTGTGGATACTTTTGTTAAAATTAATTTCAATGCATTAAAGGTTATTATTTATAATGTTACATATTCTTCTTTTAAAATAAGCACTGACAATTTTAATTTCGTTCAATATTTGAAGTACACAAATTTAGCTTAAGGTGAATACTCAAGTACATTGTCCCGAAATTAAGTCATTGTTAGTGTTTTTTTCAATTAAAATTTTTTAGTGATGAATAAAATAAAATAAAAATAATCAGGCGATTCTTTGTTTTTGGGAGAATCTTCTCAATACAGAAATTTTAATTTTTATTGTAAAATTTTTGCCCGGGACCTGAAATAGATTTTTATAACAATTTTTATACTCTAAAAAAACCATTTCAGGTCCCTGGCAAAAAGTTTACAATAAAAATTAATATTTCTTTAATAAGATGATTCTCCCACAATCATAGAATCGCCTGATTACTTTTATTTTATTTTATTCATTAATAAAAAAATATAATTTAAAAAGACACTAAATTTCGAGACAATGGACTTTCGTATTCACCTTAAACTTATATAAATAAACCACACATTCTATTCATAACCTTAAAATGTATTAAAATATAATGATGTGATAATAATATAAATTAATTGTAATTATTTTATTTTATTTATTTCGTAGTATAAAAAACAATTATATGAGCCTGTTCAACTATTGTCTTTATTTATATTTACAGCTAATTATTAACACTACATAATAATGTTTATATAGAGTTATTATAGTTTCTATTTATAAAGTCAAAATAATTTGAAAAAATTTTGTTTTCGAATGACGAACTGTCGTATTATAACTATAATAAATAGTTTCTCGTAATTCAAAAAATTGTATTGCAAATTATTGCAAATTTTGCAATGAATAAATTGTCCAATGAAATATTAAAAAATATTTAAGAAAATATCACTAAAATGCAAAATTTAAACAAAAAAGGGGTAACATTTAAAGACCATTAATGTTAACTATTTTGAAAAGTCACAGTCGAGCATATGACTCTGATACGTGCGTTTTGCTTTAAAAGCGTGACAAAAGCGCGTATATGTGGACTTGTAAAGGAGCAGCGACGTTGCCACGAAGCTCTAAAGCGAATTCGCGTTTTTGCATTAGACGTGGATATAGATATCGGGCACAAAGAGCCATAGTGCACAGCTCAGACGTCGCGCAACGAAATGGCATAAAAAAACGACAAATGTCAATTATTTGAAACGTAATTGCGCCGGCTGCCAAAGTACTTCCGATATGTTACTTTATGAACTTTGTAATGCGCCTTTTGTGAACTTTTCACTTTTATTCTTATTCTTTTATTTTAATTGTGAACTTTGGAGAATTTTAATGGCGCGATTGACTTCTTTGAACTGCATTTATTTAGTTAATCAAATTCAATGTTGGGTTTTATGTGATCAACTATGTAACATTTACTAAATTCGATTAGTTTTAATGTCAGATCAAAGTAATGAAAAACAGAGTGCCCACACGATCGAAAATATATTCAAATATGTGTTCAAATATGTATCCAGGACATATATTCTATATTTTTTATATATCTAAAATCTGTACTAGGATATATTTGTTTGAAAGAGATATATATTATATATAGTAAAATATATACATTATATAAACCTAAATATATATGATTATATATCTTCAGAATATTTACACCTTGTCCATATATTATATAGATATAAAATATATAAATCTAGATGTATATGGTTATATTATGGCGATTGGCTTCAATATAACACGCAAAAAAATAAATGGTCGACACAACAAATACGATGGTAAATTTTACCAAAAAGTGATAACATTTACCACTTTTGCGGTAAAATGTACTACAAAATGGTAGATCTTACTATCGTATTTGTT
>JABFPJ010001768.1:0-23196 GCA_022817425.1 Gryon sp. ZL-2020 | reverse complement strand
ATACATTTTATACCAAAATGCCGATTTCATTTAAATTGACATATTATAATCATAATTATATAAATTATCAATATAATTATACAATTGGAAAAATGATATATTTTATGATATTTTGATCTATGATATTCTTATTTCGTGATATTTTGAATTATGATATTTTTTTTTCGTGATATTTTTTATTGTGATATTTTAACCGTGATATTTTGACCGTGATATTTTGCATCGTGATATTTTGGCGCGATACCGTTTTTGATTAAAAACTTTATCATTCATTATAATCCTGTAAAGGGTACAACACAAAAAACATGCATTTGTATTTAATTCGCTAAGAAAGAATGTTTAATTAATAATAATTATTTTTATACTTGATTATATACGTAAAAGAAGTTGGTCAGAAAACGTTGATATAATTTTATTTAACTGATCGATAATTGGTTTGTTGTTGAAATAACGAAATAAACAATTTTCTTTCTGTATTTTAATTGTAATTTCAAACATATATAATGTTTTATATATTTATCAACGTTTCTGATCAATTGTTCTTAAGTTTTTAGTTAGAGACATAAATTCTACATTATATTGTATTATAGCATTTACAAAAATTAATATCGAACTTTTATACACTACGCACAAGAGATATGTCTCTAAAAATCTATTTTATTCTAATAAGTATATTGATATTTTTTTACTAAAAGGACAAATAATGTAATATACATTTACTTGTTACACGTAATTGAAACAATCATTATTGTGTTAAGTTTCTGTAATTGTCTATTAAGAAACAAAATGTAATAATGTTAAAATATTTCTATAAATTTTGTAATACATTTTACCCAATTCGATGTAAAATGTAGTTAAATTTTGAATACCGAAGGAACGATTATTATAATATAAGTTTGTATTTGGATTAAAAATAGTAATATTAAGTATTTATAATGAAATTAAAACGAAAAATATTTCTTTACTATTATATTTTTCTTGCTTACTTGTTTAATTAAACTTCACTTATTATTTATACAAGACAATTTTGTATTTTACCTATGAAAGTAAATGCTCCAATGAACTTAGCTTTAAGAACAAATAAGTGATTGAGAATCAAATATTGTATACATTGAATATAAGAAAATGAGTTTATAATCGCTTAAGTTTTATTCCATTTGTAATATTTAAACATTATTTAATCACTCATTGAATCAATGTCAATTAATGGAACATTTACGTTTCATATTTTTTTGAAATATATTTTGTGTAAAATATAATTTAAATTAAACAATCATAAAATAGACTTTTTATTTTGAATATACGCATTAACATTGAACTTCATTACATACCTGTGAAAGAAATCTTCGACTAGAACAAAATAATACGACTGTTAAGAGATGAATAAAGTTTTTATTTTTTGTTATTTATATAGAAACATAAATCAGATAATTAAAAAATTTTTATACATACATACAAAATGATGATAAACAGAAGAAAAAACTGTCAAATATACTATCCGTCAAAACGGTCTAATCATTAGTTAAAAAAATATTAACTCTTGAAATTTACTTTTTATGATATCTCGTTACATTTCATAAATTTAAGATATATAAATCAATAATTTATTTATTAATGCAAACTTAATTTATTTATACAATGGTCATAAATATTTACTTTGACATGATCAAATACGTGACATCAAAGTTCTCTCTCATCAGTAATATACAATTCATTACAATATTCAAAATTGAATTAATGTCTCACATGATAGAGAAAAGCTTTGCTCGTTTTCTCCGGAAGATCCTCAAAATAAATTAAAAATCTTGTTGTTTTTGCACTGTTTAATTTAAGATAATAACACAAGAAAGAACCTTTCGTTCTTTTCTAAACTTGCTTTATGTAATTCAGTACCAACTTTTATCAGTACTTGGTTTTCAAAGTCCATTTATCTACACCGAAAAGAGTTATAATACAAATACAGCACTTCGAAAATCGTTTGTCTTATTCTCTTTTTTCTCTAGTTTGTATAATTTTACATCAATTATAGCTTTAAATATAATAGAATAATTTACTTATTTCGTTTTTTCGTGCATTTAAATGTATTTATTGTTAATCCTATTTAAGAAAAAACTATTTTCGGTGTTTAATTGTAATTGGCATTGTAAAAAAAACTGTACAACTTCAACTATGGCGACAAACAACATACATCGAATTCGCACAGTGTTAATGGATAAGAAAAAAATATGTTATATTTTTACGTATATTAAGAGAACTGTTTTTTGACTAGTTTAGTTTGTTTCTAGCAAATCGTATGACAGTTCTCAAATGTACTTAAATAATAACATGGAAGAAGACACTGACACTTGAGAATACTCATTCGATGTATGTAATTTGTCCAGCTTTGTGCACTTGCTGAAAATCGCAATGCAAAAGTTAAACCGAGCACACGAAGAAATCCTTTTTTACGTTAAACGGTGTGCCTTTTTCACAGTCATATTATGTGATTTTAATCAATTTTAACTGTCGAGTATATTTTACGCACAAATGCATTAGTGCCTATGTAACCGACGGTGCCGCACATTATACCTAAGGCTAAACTGAAGAGTGCCATATAGCCGAAATAAAATGCGGTTTGGAATAGACCGTACATTCTGCAAAAAGAAATTATATTATTAATTATTTAATTTGATTAATATAACTTTTTAATATATAGCTAACTATTTATGTTTCTTACTTTGTTTTGAAGAAAAAGTAGTAAAAGGAGTAGACATACACATAACCAGCGGTGGATGCAGCGGCTAGAAAACTCGTCCATTGCCTAAAAGAAATAAAAATTTGTAGAATCGATTCGAATAATTGAATTATTTTTTAAAGTAAATCGAAATGTTATTTCAATCTATTTACCATCTGTAATCTTCGGCATTCAACAAAAAGTAGGTACAGACAATCGTAACACAAACAGTTACAATAATTAAAATAAGAAACACTAACAACATAAATCCGTAAACGTAATATATTTTATATGCCCAGAATGATGTGAATATGAAGTACCTGTAAAAAAGCAAAAATGTATAAGTATATTTACATGTCAATTTAGACCATTTTAAATAATATTCATTCATTAATGTAAATCTTATTATTTACATTTCAATAAAAATGGATCCAAAAGGTAAAATTCCGCCGAGCATTATGATGATGAGTGGTTCCATGAACCATTTTTTCTCGGGAATGGGCCTTGGAACTGCGTTCACTCTGCATGGTGCATCTGGTGTACCAGCAAGATTGCGTCCAAGGACAGTTCCCACCAGTGTCAATGGTAAAATGACAAATATACAGATGCAGGTGACAGCGACCTAAAATATTTTTTTTCATAGTATATTTAGTAAGTTTAATTAAATGTTAAGACACTTTAATTTAACATTTAAACAAAATCAGTGAATTACCATTGATGAAAATGGAATGGCTCGACTTGCGTGATAGTAAATCGCGATGAAGTTAATAAAGAATGCACTGCCGCAGACCATGGCCGGGAGCATAAAAGCACTGACGAGCATTTGTTTTATCCATACTCGACCTCCCATTCTCGCATAAAGTCCACCACCGGCGTAACCATTTATTGGCGACGTGATCGCGTATACGAATATCGCGGTTGACAACATCGACCCTCGTTCAGTATAAAGTTCTCCAAGAATCGCGAATATAATCACACTTAATACTACAATGGTGACCTAAAGAAAACAGTTATAACAATTATTTTTTTTGTATAACAATATATATGTTAATAATATAAATATATACAAATAACGTGAAAAAAACAACAAAAAAGTATTAATAATTATTTTGAGAAAATGTAATAATTAAAGAATGATAATAACAGCTATTTATATGGCGTAATCTTAAAAAATACACAATGCACACTTTCATGATGAGAATACTTGAGTATTCTCATAAATCAATCTAAATTTTCGTCAAGCATTTAATTCTTATCAAAATATATTTCTTTTGATAACTTTACAAAGTTATTATATAATGCTTAAATTTTACGAATTTTGAATTTCTCTGTTAAAATATTTTAGTTATTTAAAGTATTTACTAATCTCTATTTCTATTTAGAAACTAAATAATGAAATAATTATTGCTGAATGATTTAATTACCTGATGTCCTGCACCAATAAGCGCCGAAAATAATAATGGATAACTTGCGGGTCGAAAAACGTCGCCGTGCACTTGTTTCCATCCATATTCATCGCCCAAATCACGTTCCATGTCATCCATTTCTTCATCTCTACTATACCTCGCATAATCCTTTCGTAATGTACGCATTAATATCATTGCTACGAGTCCAACTAAGAATATAACCATCATAAAACTATTGAAAATACTAAACCAGTGAATCTGAAAGAATAATAATATATTAAATTAATTAATTTAATGTAATTTTTGTCATTTTTATTTTCAGGTTTTGTATTAATAATTACCCTGTGTTGGAAAAAGTTTGGATCGAGATATTTATCGAATCTGTCTTCATATTTGACATCACTCTTTTTCCAGTTAACTTCATAAGTAAAAGGTATACGCTCTCCTACAACTAACTTCCTCTCATTTTCGTTCGTCAGATTGACATCGACAATTTGCTTGCCATTAAAGCCTATATCTATCTTTTTATGTGTCCATATATAGTATGACACAGCTCCATAATTTTCTTTGGGTAAACCAACAACTCCTTCAAAAGAAATGGAAAACAAATATTAGTTTTTAATTGTTAACTGCATACTCACGTATAACTTTACAATATTTAAAAATAATAGTTACCCCATATTGGTAAGTCATCCATATACATTTGATACCAATACTGATTTTTCACAGCGTAAATAAAAGCTTTCTGAGCCGCTTCAGTCATATTAATTTTACAATATTCACTTTTAGGAACATCCACTGTAACATTAAAAACAATCACGTTATTGATTTATCATCTTTAAAGATAAGTTTAATAAAAACAATTATTCTTCACTCTTTACTTACAAATTAAATTAAATATACAATAAAATGACAATGTCAAAGAAAATTACCTCTGAAACTAATTTCCAATCCACTGTGAATTAATTCGATACCCTGAAGGGCTTCAGAAAGTGTCTCGTGGTAATGATTAATAACATCTTTGTCTCCACGACAAAACGGTAGCGAAAAATACGAATATGTTTCTTGTCTGTTATGGTATGGACCGACAGTACTCATCCACAAAATTACTTCATCGTTGTTGTTATACTGTAAACATATAGCAAAATCAATTTATGTTCTATATATAATTAAACTTGATTATGATGTAATATTCAATATACAATTATATATAATAATATTTTCAAATAATGATTATATCATAAAATATATAAACATAGATTTTCATTATGATTTCTTATATGTATATATATAATTCTAAGCATGTATATCTTTCCCACATAAAAAAGTTGTTATTACGAAAACATCTGACAAATATTGAAACTCACAATATGATTGTGTTCGTCGGCATGGATGTGCGATGCTAGATTAAAGATCGAGAGGAAGATGAGCAAACCCGTGGCAGGTCGCATCGTGATTGTTATGCCGGCCGATAGTTCGTCTATGTGTGTTTTTTTTTTTTTTTAAGGTGAAAAATGGGGTGCCTTAACGTAGTCCTGGTGAAAACAGCATTCCATAGAATCACGGGATGTCGTCACAACAGAGCCAAAGGATATGGAAGATGATAAACATGAACGCTGCAAATTGACCGAACAACGCCGCCGATTCGGCGAAATACTGATGAACACGACCCGAACGGGACACGTATACAATTGTATACAATGTACACGGCAGTTTTCCGCACTTGCCACCACAAGCTTCCACTGAGGTTACTGCTGACGGCAACATCTGTCACTTTCCGGCGCTTGCAATAGATGGCACCCGCGTGGAACATGTAATTGGAAATATCAGTGAAATGTCACTGTTCTGTCAATATTTGAATGACATCTGTCAAAATCAAAATCATTGTCATTTTTATTTACAAACAAATTAATTTAGTTTGTATATTAATGGCTGTAACTTACTTCAAAAAGATTTAATAAGTTTAGGCTGTAATTGTTTGAAGATATAACTATATAAATGAATTGAGAGATGAGATGAGAACGAGATCTCTGATGATTCAGTATCAGTCAGTAACATTTAAAATGCATAGATAATTCATTTGAATGATTATATCATTTTGATGATCAGTCAATATGCTTCAGTACATGCCGATTAATTAATTATTTTTATACAGAATTATGCATAAACAAACGTGACTAATGCTTTTATTATCTAATCTAAGAGCGATCTACAAGTTTAATCCGTCTGAGCTCAATTTGCAGTTATAATCGTATTCTAATTACAATAAAAAATAAATATTCTAATTACAACAACCTAAAATTTAAAAAAGAAAGATAGTTTATATTCTTTAAATAAATAAATATGATTTTTTATGAAGTATACGTGTAGAAATTGAAATAAATCTGATGGTATAAAGTGTAAAAGTTAAAATTGTTAAAATTGTTGAAAAATGTACGATTAAATAAATATTTTTAACATCAGTAGATAAAGTAATATCCACCTATTTCTTCAAGAACAATTAGAACAAACAAATACACAAGAAATAACTACTAATACACATTCATTCTTACTAAATATGAATCTTTATTCTTATCTAAATAAGTCACTAGCTTGCGGTCATTATTTGATCATTTTTTTTTAATTATAATAATCTTGAGTTTTACTTGATTGCAGTATTTATGTGCATACAAATTTATTTTATTATTATAACTTCAATGAAATTTTAAAGGATAGAAGGAATCATAAAAATGAGTCATAAAATACATTTAATTGATAAAATGTGCAATACAATATATACAATTAAATAGTTTTAGTTTTTTGCTTAAATATATTTATACAAAATTGTATTCGGAAGTGAGTTTACAAGGTTGCAGTGATTTCTAATGGAATTTTTTTGTTCTTTCAATTTTATAATGTTACAGGAAATACTTGGTAACGGTATTGTAAGCGTAAAATTCTTTAATCACAAATTAAAAGGCGAATTGATTAGTTTTTCTCGCCGTTTTTCTCGACTTTTAGTTTTATTTTTAGTCTCGTTTATCAGTTATACACATATTTGGAAAATAATTATTTCTTACAAACTTAAACTTTTAAACTTTTAAACTGAAAAATCTTTTAAAAAATTTTAACTTTTTAAAATTACTTTTTAGTTTAATTTGAATAAATTCATTAAATTGCGTTTTCCTATAAAAACTTTTCCTGTAATAAAGTAATTCGTACAGATGATACGCCTGTTTCCAACTTTGTTTATGAATTGATGTTACAAAACTGCTTAATCATAAGGACAGAAAAAAATGAAGACATTCAAATAAGAATTAATAATACACTTTATTTTCTAATCATCCTTATCCGCAAGTGTTACGATAATTTATTAACAGCAATAAATGGTTAAATCAAAATTACTTGCAAATAGAAAGTTTGTCGACATCACTGTACGAAAGCATAATTATACTTACGTAAAAGTAAAGATTTAAACCCTACTTTTTGTTTGAAAACGATGACATTCGGATAGTGAGAGTTGAAGCAGTCACTTTGCTCCATTCGTTCAGCCTAACGATAAACACAAAACTTGTATAAATAAAACGCGCAAGTTTTACACTGATAAAAATATGTTTCGGGACAAAAATTGCAATCAAAGTGTTTATTTAAAGAATTATTAATTTTGTTGAAACGACAAAAATTGTATTACAAAATATTGTTCAAAGATAAAAGTGAATTTTGAATCATTTCTTCTAAAATGGAATTAAATGTGTCAGAAGAATTGCGATGTTTTCGCGAGTCATTTTTCAATAAGTGTTTTTTAAAGAAAGTGATCTTATTGCAAGATCTGCATTATGAATATTAAATTGTTTATTTATCATTTTTGATATCTTTAAAGTACAAAGGAAAAAGTGTGATTTACGTAACTGAACGTTGTGCCACTAACTGTTAAGTATACGAATCTGTGTTGCATATATTTTCGCAGCTAATACTTAGGTGAGCTTGCTAATATATCTAATCAAAAATTAACTTCGATGAGTTAGTTGTTATTTAGTCCTTAAAAGCAAATTTTTATGTTATTTAAAAGCATTATAATATTTCTTTTTATCTAATGTAAGTAATAAGTTATTGTAACTTGTGATAAACATTTTTCGGTAATATTCATTTAATAATATTATTGTTTATTCAATTCAAATTATAATTATAAATATATTTTTAATTTATTTTGTTTACATATTGTTTTATAGTAATTATATAATTATTTCTTTATTACAGTAAAATTGAAATCTAGAATTGAAATAATTTAATATGTCAATTTCTGAAATAATTTAAGTATATATCGGCCTTTTTAAATTATTTATTTATTCGTAATATGACCTTCATAAATATTAAGATGTCTGAGTGATAACACTTGCTCTTGTAATAAAGTTAAATCCGCGTTTTCTTAAACAATTTTATTTATTAGTTTAATCTTTATTGACTTCATTATTGTTTCAGATAATTAAATATGAGTGGAGTTGACAATCCGGTATTTCAAAGTTCCGAACAAGGTGTAAGTAAGATTTATTTAATTTAAATAAATATGAATGTAATTGTAAATCAAAATATACGTAAACTTTAATTAATTTTTGTAGCTTGAATTGACAACAGTATGTGATAACATTTCTAGTCTCCCGAGCCAGTATTCTAGTAAGCAAAGAAAGCATATAACAAGTATAAATACTGATATAAATAAAAGTAATGACTCCGAATCGGAAAGATTAAAATGCGGATGGCTTTGGTTTCGACCCAAATCTTTGCAATCATTTCGTACAGCAAAATGGGCACTTTTTTGGATGTGTTGCGTTGTGACCTTACAAGGTAAAATGTTTAATATTTTTAAAATACAAAAATTGAGTACTTATATTAATAATAGTTTGTGTGTTTGTTTAAATTTAATTTCAATGTTTATTAATCAAATAATTTTTTTTAATGTTTAGGAATGATTGTAAATGGTTTTATAAACGTAGTCATTACAACCATAGAAAAAAGATTCGACTTAAAATCATCACAGACAGGATTGGTTGCAGGAGCATATGATGTTGCAAGTTTCTTATTTTTAATCCCAATAAGTTACTTAGGAGGACGTCCAGCTTCCTCAAAACCCAGGTTTTATTTTATTGTGTGTAATTAATTAAATGTATGAAATATTACTTTAGACTTTTAATAATTAATGTACTTAATTATTGTTACAGATACATTGGGTTGGGTATCATTATTTTAGGTTTAGGCAGTCTAATCTTCGCTTCGCCTCATTTTATTGCTGGTTCATATGAAGCACAATCTGCTGAAGAAAACCTTTGTCATGTGAATGTAACAAATGACGTAAGATATAATATCTATAATTATTTATCAGTTATTATTTATAACAAAGAAGGCATTTTTGTATTTTATTTGTATAAAAGTTGAAGAAAAATACATTTTACGTTTTTATTAAATTAGTTTATTAAAAAAAATATATTTCAGGAAGTTTGTACAAACCATGGAGGTAACAAAGTTGAATCAAACAGTAACTTATATCTCGCAATATTTTTATTTGCACAATTTTTACACGGTGCTGGTGCTACGCCATTTTTTACTCTGAGCGTTACTTATTTAGATGAAAATGTATCGAAAAAAATGTCGTCGATGTATGTAGGTAATTACAGATTATTAATAATTAATAATAATTTATAAATATATATATTTTTTATATTTTATAACGTAATTATATTTTCAGGCATTTATTTTACAATGGCCGTAGTTGGACCAGCTTTAGGATATGTCATTGGTGGAAAATTGTTAGACATTTATTCCGAATTTCTTACAATAGACGTTTCTGCGTAAGCGAACTTTGATTATAAAAATCAGAAAATTTTAAATGCATAAAAATATTGTTAATAAAATCTGTTTTCAGAATTGGATTAACCCCCGATAGTAGTTCGTGGATTGGTGCTTGGTGGGTTGGTTTTGTGATAATCGGCATGTGTTGTATCTTAATTTCCATTCCATTGTTAGCATTTCCTGCGACTTTACCAGGTACATTTAGACTATTTTTTATAAGGCAATTGTTTTAATATAATTTTGTTAATAACAATTATGATTAGCTTTTAATTAAATAATAAAATGTATGTTTAATTTTCATTTAGGTTCCGACGAATTAGCAAAACAACGAGTCTCAGAAGCCCATCAAAGTTCCTCAGCAACAACAACTGTATCGTTTGAGAAGATCCACGAAATGCCGCAAGCTTGCAAAACGTTAATGCAAAATCCGGCATTTGTTATGTTAAATTTTGCCGGAGCATGTGATGGTTTTTTTATATCAGGCTTCGCAGCATTTCTTCCCAAATTGATTGAAAAGCAATTTAGTCTTAATGCAAGCACGGCTTCGTTTTTAATGGGTAAAATATATTAATAATTTCATTATAAATATCATATAATCGACAAAGTTTCATTCGTGTATTAATTATAGACTTTTATTTGCAGGATTGATTATAGTTCCTGCAGGTGGCGGTGGTACATTTCTCGGTGGTTATATAGTCAAAAGATTAATGCTTCAGTGTAAAGGTATTTTAAAATTATCTGTATACGCAACTGCCTTAACGATCATTTCTACTTTTGGCTTTGCAATGAGCTGTTCGAATGTCAATTTTGCTGGACTTAATGTACCATACAATAATGTTAATACAAGGTATATAATTTTTTACTTACATAAATTAAACAAATACATAGGTAATAGAAACATAAAATCTCATAATTGTTTCACAGTGAGAGCATGACTTTAGATAGTTTTTGCAATGAGGGTTGCGGATGTTCAAAGTATCAATACAATCCTATTTGCGGAATGGATAACTTTATGTATTATTCTCCCTGCTACGCAGGATGTCTTCAGGAAATCTCATTAGATGATGTTAAGGTACCTACATTTCAAATAATTTTTAATCATTTATTTTTCTCCATTTAATGATTTGAACTTTATTTTAGTTATATCAAGAATGCTCCTGTATAAATGCAAATGCATCTGTAATAACGAATAGTACTGGTGGCAATGACATTTTATATACTGCTATAAACACTCCCTGTGAAACATCGTGCTCATATTTATGGCCTTTTTTGACAACTATGTTTTTTATCATATTTCTAACATTTACGACGTCAATGCCATCCTTGTCTGCTACTTTGCGAGTAGTTAAGGATGAAGAGAGATCATTTGCTTTGGGTATACAGTGGCTCAAAGTACGATTATTCGGTAGCATACCAGGTCCTATCATTATTGGGGCCTTAATAGATCAAACTTGCATTTTATGGCATGAATCGTGTGAAGAAAAAGGAGCATGTATTGAATATGATAATTATGAAATGAATAGGTAAAGATACTTGAAATATTATTTGTAATTGCAATGTTAAGGTATTTGGTTTGTAAAAAGTAAAAACAAATGTAATCTTTGGTTGCAGAAACATGTTGATTATAGCGACGGTAGGGAAAACAGTTACCTTCATATTTTACGTCTTGGCTTGGAAGTTTTATGTACCACCAAAAGGCAATACATCGGCAAGAACAACGTAGATATTTATTAATTACCGACTTTGTTTTTTGTTTTATATGTTAAGTAAATTTTCGTCTCATTTACTCGTAAAGTCGTGCTTTGCTTTCTGAACTTTAGGGAATAAAAGCACGACTTTTACTCGCACTTGTGAGGAAAAAGATTGTTTGCAATGCGGGGGAATAAACAAATAAACTTTACTCCCTTATTGCATAATATACTATTTATAAATATATTTATGATGATTTTCAAATAAGTATTTATTTATCTAAATATTTAAAATTAAATTATATAAATTATAAAATTATTTTTTAATATATAATAAATAATAAATGTGATTGTTACAGATATGAAACAAATCAAATGCTTAATAAAAAGCAATTCTTTTACCGATATTTATATGTTTATAATATAATTTTAATATTATTGATTAACAGATAAGAAAGTAAACAGAGAAACGTACTAAAATAAATCGTATTCAATTGACTCTTTGATAGAATTACTTATGATTGATTTCAACGTTTCAATTTAAAGAGGATACAAACAGTTCTTATTCGATTTATTTATTTTTGTGTATATAATGGAAAGTTTTCATTCAGTTGAATTTTATTGAAAGAAAACATAAATACAATTAGACAGATGTTTTACTATTAATATTTTTTTACTTTAATTAACTTCTATTTTATATATAAATTATTTATCATCAAAGCTTTTAACAATTTTGTGTGATTTTATGCAACAAATTTAAGTGGTGTGTATCATTGTCAATTTGAAAATCAACATATGATCTTACATTCATTATAATAAGTAAAGTTCAAAGAATTACTATTTGATCCGCAATCAGAGTACCGAATCAAATAACAAAGTATTCAGAATATCTGAAGGTTTTATTATAGTGAAAGCTATATGTATATAAAAGCATCTTTGCTATTTTCATAAATAAAATACAATCGGAGCTTTAGACGGATAATCAATTATTTAACGTTAATTATACTAATAAGTCACACTAATTATTATCATAATATAGAAAAACTGTATTGATTGATATAATATACGAACGTAGAAATATTTGGACATTACTATTGTATATATATGTATATACAATACAAATATTTTTGTATATGTTAGAATAAACTGAATCACTAATTTATTTGAATTTTAACTGAATAATAAAAAAGCAATATTTTTTTATTTTTCAAGTTTTTTGAAAAATAAAAAATGCATGCAATTCTTTATTATGTAGTACCAATTTATTATTATGTACAGCGAGATGAAGAAGTCAATGAATGATTGAACAACGTTTGTAAACGTTTACGCTTCTATGAGATGTTTCTAAATAGTTCAATACTTTCTAATATTTGCATTGAAACTTAAAAAAAATATTGTTATATTGATCGAAAATCAGGAATTCAGATATTTCAGATAGTTATAACTTTGTATACAATCATATACATATATTTGAAATTGGTGGATTGGAGGATCAAGCCAATGAAGTGACTGAAAACAGCGAAACTTGGAAATCTATTTCACTTAGATGGATATATTATATTACTATTTCAATTGTTTACTTTAATTGTTATAATTTTGATATTTAATGAATTATGCCAAGCTGTGATTGTGTGGGCGAGGGTTCTGGAAGATTCCCTTTAAAGCGCATGTTTCTTAACTCGAGATATCAATTACATTCAGTGTTGCCAGTTCAACAAAATTTGCATTCAAAATTGCAAATTTCAAAATTTGGATCATTCATTTCAATATTTAATTTGTACAAAGTATAAACCTTACATATCCTATTAACTGTATATACTTTAGAAGAAATGAATTACATATTAAAGTGAAGAATGAACATTTAATACATTTTTGAAATTACGTTAATTCAACAAGTTTATACATTTACAAGAAAATCGTTTTTTCTAAACATTTCTTTCACTCAAAAAGACATTTTACTTTAAATAATACATATTTATATATTACATAATCTAACTAATTTCCAAAAATGTTTGTTATTGACTTTTTTGTTATAAACTTGAATGGTTCAATGATTAATTATAACTTTAGTTATTTAAAGCAAAAGTTTCAAGTTTTTTCAGTAGTAATAATAAAGAAAATGCACATTGTGGGAAGTACGTTTTCCTATTTTTAAATGCTAATATTTTTTTAATTAAAATTTTGCAAATTTTATCTAGCAACTTTTTTTGTAGTTCTCAAAGTATAATATCCGTGGCCCTAAGCTGGCAACACTGTTCGCAATTCAGTCCGTGAATATCGACGTTTATTACATACTTTACACTACCTGCGAGTGTGTCGCTGATAGAGAGGTTGAACGTCACTTTCATTTCAGCTACGAATTACTTAACAGATAATTCGCAAAACATTTTATTCGGTTGTCATTATATCAACGTCAAGGCATCATACCAAAGATATATTCTAGTTTTTCTGTTAAAATTCTCAAGTATTGAGAACTGACACTGAACGTCGAAATACTTTTTTTACATTGAACGAGAACAGTAACATTTATTTTTTTCCATATTAAACACTTTTTTTTAAAGTTTGTTGAATTTCAAAAATACCAAAATGTCTTTCAAAGTTAAAGTTGAATCTCCAAAAGTGAAATATACGGATGATTATATTGAAGCGCAATATGATTATCATACAGCTACCATTAAATCCAAAGATTCTTCTTCTTGTACTGTAAGTATTAAAGCTATTTTAAAGTATTTTGGCAATTAAATGTTTATACAATTTGTATATTATTATTTAAACACAAAACTTGGAAAGTTTCTGTGATGATTTAAAAAGCAAAATGTATGTGGTACTGTTTATATTAATATCGTACAAGAAATTACATTTCTTTCATTAACTTCAGCTTTTCTTTACTTTACTGTATTTTTCTCGCTGGAATATTTCTTTATAATGTGAGTGATCCTAATTGATGTAAAGCTCAACGTTTGATAGATCAATTCTGAATCTGTTAAAATCATATTTTGTCTTAACATGAAAGTATTGATTCATATGAACTTCAATAATTGAATACATTGAAAATCTAATCGCTGTAAAATAAATTATTCAATATATAACATCATGATAAAACTGTGTTATTGATTTTATGAATGAAATTATACAGCATATTGACAAGAGTTTAAAAAAAAACAAGATTGTATGTGTGTAAAGTGAATGAACGTAAATGAAATTTTCATTTTTTAAAAAAACGATAGTTTTTATTTTTTTTAATTTTAATTAAATGTTTTAAATGTAACAGTTTTGCAAATATAAAAATTTTTAATTTACGGTTTTTCATTTTTTGATTGTATACATTGCAAAATATTATAAAATATAAAATCAATTAAAATTATTTGGATTTTTTAATAAAATTTTCGTGAGTTTTTTTTTTAATTTAAACATTTTTAAATTCAAAGTAAGCTTTTTATATATATACAATAACCGGAAGTTATAACATTTTCGAACTGCTGACAAATGCCTATAGAGTGTGCAACAAACGCTAAGTGCTATCCTTTAACATCTAGTTCAAAAACTTATGCACTTGTAGTAATTTTTTAAATTTTCATATTTTTTATATACTTAATTTCCAGCTCTCGCAAAAATTAATTTATATTAAACTTTATAATATAATTTCTAACTTGATTATAAATAATAAAAGAATTATTAAATATTTTTTAAATTAATGTTAACTTCAAAGTTGTATAATTTGGAAAATAATTTACACTGCTTTCGACCTTCGATGTGCACAAATATTGTTCTTACATATTTGAATTTCAATAAATTTATAAGTTTCTATTTTAGTAAAACAAATATTAGTAGAAATAAGCTAAATATAACGCGACCAACCTGTCATACGTTGGTATTTCTACTTTATGCATTAAGCAAAAATAAGTGACCTTCGCGAAAGGAATACATTGTAAAATACAATAAAATTTGGCAAAATGCTAAAAAGGAACATTTAACTGGACAAAATATTAAACAATTGAAATTACGAAGTTAAAAATAACTTCTAAAAATGGAAATAATCTAATTTTTTGACAAAGAAAAGAAATTACCATTTAGTTGTAAAAAGTTTATATCTTGCAAATATCTCAATTTTCTAAATTGTATTTTTTGATTTATAGAACAAAATTTTATTAATTAAATCTTAATATTGGTCTTTTTAATAAATAATACAAATATCAACGTTTAATCACAAATCATAAACAACATTTTATCTTTTACAATTAAACTTAAAAATCTTACTTTAATTTAAAATAGGAGACAAACACTACTTAAATTATTCGAATTATTACCATTCTGTATATTAAAAACTCAAATAATTCTTATATTTTGTTTTTTTATTACATATATTAAAAAATTATAGAAAAAAATTTTATCCTTACTTAACTATTTAGTCTAGTATTGTAATTTTCCAGAAAATAATTTTCTAATGCATGTTTAATTAAAAAAAAGTAAAAGGGAAAGCATTTGATTCAATCGTATTGAAGGAACGGGTGGTATTAAATACAATTCATCATGCCTTTATTTATTCATTTAAATTCATTTCTATTTCAATTGAGTTCAAATAGGAATAATTGAAGTCAATTGTGTTACAATGCATGATATGCACATCAGAATAGATAATTATAATAACTTTCTTCCGAATTAATTAACTAAAATGATAATAATTAATTAACATCTAACACTTTAATTGTACAATTAGCAATAATTCAGAATAGAATTGAAAAATTACTACATCGTATGGTAAAATATACTACAGCGGGGTTGCATTGCACCGACAAAATCATTTTTTTATGTAACATTTTAATGTTTCTTCTATCGATTTTAAAGTTATTTATGCAATTGCTTTCATTTCTCTTAAACAGGTGATACCTGAAACTACAAAACTGCTGATAAGAACGAGAACAAAAGTTCCTAAAATAGGAGTAATGTTAGTGGGATGGGGTGGAAATAATGGAAGTACAATAACGGCGGCATTACTTGCAAATAAAATGAAGCTTTCATGGGAAACGAAGGATGGAATAAAAAAAGCTAATTGGTAATTTGATTTCCATAAATTTTTGCATTAAAAAATGCTACAATAAAATACAACGTTAAATGTTTATTACACTTTTATTGCCTTTTTAATTGCATAATTAAAACACGTTAGCATTTATTTTTATTCATTTTTTCAAGGTACGGCTCTCTAACTCAAGCATCAACTGTCAGACTTGGCAGCTGTAATAATGAAGATTTTTATGTACCGATGTCATCCATGCTGCCTATGGTCAATCCCGATGATATTGAAGTGGACGGATGGGATATTTCTAGCAAGGATCTTGTAAGTGCCATGTCACGTGCCAAAGTTGTTGATATCAATCTTCAGCAACAACTTCGACCATTTATGTCGAAAATGAAGCCACGAAAGAGTGTTTATTATCGAGATTTTATTGCTGCGAATCAGGTTAAACAATGATACAAATTTAGATTTGTTATAGCAATTTTTTATTGATATTAGGTCATATCAGCATATTAATTTTATAGGAAAAAAGAGCTGATAATGTATTATCTGGTACCAAAGATGATCACGTAAACCAAATTCGAAAAGATATTTTAGATTTTAAACAGAATAAGAATTTGGATCAAGTGATCATTTTGTGGACGGCAAATACGGAACGCTTCTCTGAAGTTATTCCTAATATCAATGATACGGCTGAGAATCTATTGAAAGCCATAAAAGATGATCATCCTGAGATTAGTGCCAGTACAATATTTGCTGTTGCCGCAGCACTGGAAGGAGTAAGTGTAACTAAGTTATAACAAAAATTGTTTAACATTAATTAACTTATTTAATTATCTTTAAATATGTTTCATCTTTTAGTGCACATACATAAATGGATCGCCGCAAAATACATTTGTGCCTGGTGCAATTGACTTAGCTATAAAACAGAAGACATTCATTGGAGGAGATGATTTTAAATCTGGACAAACAAAATTGAAGTCCGTTTTAGTTGATTTCCTGGTTTCCGCGGGAATCAAACCAGTGTCAATTGTCAGTTACAATCATTTGGGAAATAATGATGGTTACAACTTGTCTGCCCCTCAACAATTTAAATCCAAAGAGGTACATCATTTATTTATTAATATCCCTCTTTTTACAAATACATATATTGTCCAAAATAATTAATGTTAATTTTAGATTTCAAAAAGCAACGTTGTTGATGATACGGTTCGTTCAAATCCTATATTATACGCTAAGGATGAAAAACCAGATCATTGCGTAGTGATCAAATATGTGCCATATGTTGGTAAGTTCTCAAAAATTTCTAAATTTAATATTTTAAAGTTATTATGTTTATATTTATTAAATGATTTAAGTTATGAAATGATTTTAATAACTTTAGAAAATCTTTAAACAGGTGACAGCAAAAGAGCTCTAGATGAATATACATCAGAAATCATGATGGGTGGGCACAATACAATTGTGGTACATAACACTTGCGAAGATTCTCTACTGGCCAGTCCTATTATTTTAGATCTGGTCATTTTGTCTGAATTATGTTCACGAATTACATTCAAAGAGGAATCGAGTGACGAATTTGTCGGATTTCACAGTATTTTGTCAATATTGTCGTATTTATGCAAAGCTCCATTAGTACCTGCCAAAACACCTGTCGTTAATGCTCTATTCAAACAGCGAGCTGCAATTGAAAATATTTTACGTGCATGTTTATCTTTGCCACCGGAAAACAATATGTTGCTCGAATATAAAATGCAAAGAACCAAAAATTCCCAGTAAAGAATATTTTATTCACACGTGTTTTTTTCAGTTATAATCATTGTTTCTGTGTATACAAAAATAGTATACTATATAACACATATAAATGTGTAATTATGTAAAATGTAAATTATACAGAGGTAAGTTAAAGAAATCACTGTACATTGAGAAGTTATATGAGTGTACATATTTCTTTACAATAGTTACAGCTACAATTAATCTATTTACGTTATTTTTCATTTAATATTTTATACTACAGATAAAAATATATATTTGACACTATTACCGGTTTTAACACTAGAATTATGATAAAAGAAATCAACGATTCACATTGTAACAACCACTTATCATACTCAAATATGAAGAACAAACATGTTATACGTAATTAAAGGAACAAATTATGTGTTGAAATTCAATGTGTTTGACATTAGATAAATTGGATGGTATTTCTAATATTTTCGTGATCAAAATAAGAAGCATACACTCCTGTTTATATGTGCATTATGTCAGCGAGATATACCTCGCTGTACTGTATTTATGTTTTTCTAATTTTTAAAATTAGATATAGTTCTTTTAGATTTTTTTTCTGCCTTTTGATGATCAAGAGTTGGGAACTATCCATAAAACGAATTTATCACTTTGTTGCATGGATGTGTATGACCAAAATCGAAAGACTCGATTTTTTTCTCTTTTTCATATATATATATACAACCATATTATGTGTGGTGTGTTTACATAATTTCAAATATAATAACATTTTCTGTATGGTTGTTTCTGCGTATTCGCCTTTTTCTTCTTCCGTTTCACGTACACAAATCCCAATATATGTTAGCCATACTTTTATAGCTTGAAAGCTCCCAATTAATGTCATTTTTGGTTGGGCAAAGTATCCAAATCAAACCAATAGAAGAACAAGTTCGTCAGGACTCAACAAATCAAATGATCATCAAAAAATTAAAATTGTCATTTAAAAGTATTTAAATTTGGAAAATGTTTTAATTTAGTAGATTTTAAACTTTATGGGACTAAATTAAAAAATAAGAAATTAATTGTTATAATTATTTAATAAACATATACAATAACAAAATTAAAAAAGTATTATATTTACAAAATATTAATCGAGATTTTAATTGCAATTATATGTTCAACTGGATAGTACATATCTTTGTTGACACTTTATAATTGAAATAAAGTTATTAATAATAAAACGAGACTGTTGACTGAATGTAGACAAATGCATTTAATCATAAACAGAAAATATTTGTATATTCATTGTACACATTTTTTGAGATTTTTTAATAAACATTAAAATCTCGATAACAATTTTGATGCACTTTCATATTTGTGGTCAATATCTTATGCGGTAATCGTTTGATGTTACACATAAGGTGATTTCTGGATGTTACAGTATTATCTTGATATCTTTACAGTTTACATATAAAGTTTGTGGTTTATTTTTACATAAAATAAATTTGTTTAAAAGTGTTACAAACATACAAAAGTTTAAATAAAAAGAAAAAAGTATTTTATATAAATTTTTATCGGATAGTTAGGGTATTTATATCACAATGATTTTGAAGAGTGTACTCAACCTATGTATACTTGATGGTCTGAATTTTGTGATAATTAACGATATATATTATTATGTAAAAATACATTTTAAATAAAAAGTGAAATAAAAATAAAGGAATCTTTCTGATTATTTTATAGTTTAAATATTATTAATATTTATCTCCTTTAATGATACCACATTTTTTTATTATATATATTATTTTTATTAATATACAACTTTTACATAAAACTTTCAATATTCTTTTGATTTTCTGATCTGCGAGGCTATGTAAGATTATATTAAAGGTTTGTGCGTTAAAAAAGTAAGTTGTCATTATTGATAATAAGTCGTCGTTTTACATTATATAAAACCAACAATGTTCGTAATTCTCGCAGAATTAGAAATCCAAAAAGTTATAATGAACAAAAAAATATAAAGTTAACATTCCACTAACAATATCCACAACTACGTTCAACCAATAGTTTTTTAAATGTGTTTTCTCCTTATTTCCTTTGATAAGTGAATAACAATTTATTACAAAAATACAAAACTTTTTGAAAAATTAGTAAGTTTTCATTAAGTGCAATGTCTACGTATAAATATCTCAGTTTAGCTAATAGCTATTTGTTTAATCATTCAAAAACTTTAGCAATGTCAAAGTTTAGCAATCAATATTAAATAAATCAGTGAATATAATCTGACAAAACTATAATCATATCTTTTTCATATAACAATAAAGTTTTAGTTGCTTTGTAAATCACGCAATATCTATGTAAATATTTAATATTAAATAAATAAGCATTCTTAAAATATATATTCCATTTTATAAACAATAAAATATATAATAATTATTCTTTATGTTAATTCGTACTTATACTTTTATACATCTTGTAAATAATATATAATCTCAAATCACCACATTCAAAAAATTAGGAAATTGTTTTAATAAAATTTAAAATAGGAGCTTAGAAAATTAAGTAACTTATGAAAATTAAATAAAATCGTGCTGATGCGTCGTACACTTATTAAACATATTTTAATTTATTACAAGTTACTGTAGTTAAAGTGATTTAAGTGTCTTGTCAATATGCCGTAAAGTTGATTCGGATACGGAATCTGATAGAGCTTTCCTAAAGCCGTCACAATGCATAATTGTACGGAATATGTCTTTAGCATAATTCCTGTAAGCAAATTAATTGAAATTATTTTAGGTAAACATTTTAATTTAAGATTTAAACTTTTTACTTTGTCTCTTACCTTGCACTTAAATTTCCATCAATCAGAAGTTTTGCACTAGCATTTAAAAATTTGTTTCTCGCATCTCGCGATATAATCATAAAGTGTGTTGGCCCCACGCGACTGATGATTGAATAAAGAAGACGACTAGTTGTGGCTCGAACGATTGCATTTTGATGTCTAAAAAACATATTTTAATATACATGAAATGAATATATTTCTACTTATGTTATATAATTTTGACCAATAGAAACAATTTAGTAAGTTGAAGATGAACTTACGTAGCGCCTCTAAGAACAATTATACTGATTATTCTGTGAGGTGGAAAATGTTCTACTATTCTATCTAAAGCAACATTACTATCGGCTCTTAAAAATTTATTTGTGTCAGCCGTTCTATGCAAAAGAGCCTTAATTATGTCATCTAAATCCTATTAAAAATGGATATTTATAATATTAAATTTTTTATTATAGCAAAATGCATCTATAAAAATAATGACAACTAAATTACATACTTGATCAGCCACACGAATGCCCGAGTTAAATATATCACCAGCCACTGAACAAGCAGTTCGCGCAACTTGCGATCGCAAACTTTTTATATGTCGTCCAATTAATCGCGATATTGTTCCAGATGGACACGTTTCTAGCAGTTCAGGTTCTTGTCGTGCTATTTGTGATAAATTGCTTAAACCTTTCATTGTTACTTCCCTGTACAAATGCACAATTAATAAATTATATTACATTTATTATAAATATTGATTAAATGTCTGAAAATGTGTTAGTTTATTTACCAATCTTTATTTTCCAATTGCGTGATACATTGTTGCAAATTAATTTTCGACTTTGTGCTAATTGGTTTCTTAGCAGTTAAACTTTGTTTCGATGGTGTCTTTTTCGTTGATTTCTTCGGTACATTAAAACGATTTTCAGCCTATAAGAAATTCAATATATATTAATAATTTTAAATTATTATATGCTAATTATTTTTTATTTTTAATATATATATATATATTACCTCTGTTTTAATTTCATCGCTACTTGAATCAACGACATCATGATTTTGTTGCGACTCAGAATCGGATTTAACTTTTTCTGAATCAGTGTTAGAACCATCAGCTTCGTTATTTTCCGACTCACTACATTCGTTGTTGTTAGTTTCAGTCTTATTATCTTCTACCAGCACCGTTTCGTTATTCTGACTGTCCTTTTGATTTTCAACTCCACTTACTTCAATGACAGTTTCATCATCAGTTGTATTTTCATTTGCATCATTAACTTTGTCTAAATCATTATCATTATTTAAAAGCAGATCATCTGATAGTTCGTTTTCCGAATGATCCGTTTGATGGCCGAAAAAGTCTTCAGCTGGAATGTTTGTTTTTTCAGGTTCTTCTTCGCTTATTTCAATTTGAATTTCCTCATGGTTGTCGGTTTTTATTAGTATTTTAGAATTTGAAACCACTTTTTCCGGTTCCGGGTTGGATTCAGTCTTATGCTCTGTGTTATCATAATAATTAGGCACTATTGGATTGTTGTTGCATTCAGTAAAAGATCCTTCATTCACTATTGCTATATTAATGGAATCCTTTGATTGCTGTAAATTTTTATATCAAATATTAATTCAGCAAATCAATTTTGCTACATTTTCATGATCGATTTATTATAAATCAATGATTTTTGATAAGCAGAAGATGAGTATAATCCTATAATAAAAAGTTGATGGAAGCTTGAAGTTGGCTGTTTCTCGCCAATTCCAAGAAGTCTAATTGTTACACTTTTATTCAAGGCTTGTGATTGGTTAAAAAAACAAAGGAATGGTATAGTTCATTTGAAAATTGTCTCGGGGGCGCGCGTAGCGCGCCTTTTGCCTCTAGTCCTCCTATAATAAAAAGTTGATGGAAGCTTGAAGTTGGCTGTTTCTCGCCAATTCCAAGAAGTCTAATTGTTACACTTTTATTCAAGGCTTGTGATTGGTTAAAAAAACAAAGGAATGGTATAGTTCAT
>JABFPJ010001767.1:0-23198 GCA_022817425.1 Gryon sp. ZL-2020 | reverse complement strand
TCCTACCGGGCGCTGACCAGGTAACCATGCCGTAGCCATAACTTGATTCTTGATAGTCGTTATACACGTGTTTTGTCCAAATTTGAAAATGTGGATGTCCTATCAGGGCCATTTTTGGCCCTTATAAAGACATTCATTTATCGAAACAAGTGTAAAAAATTCTAGAAAATATAGCCCTAGGCCACAAAAGTGTCATCAGCTGTATCATAGGGGTTATAGGAGATTCATAGGGCGGTCATAGGGAGGGGGTCACAGGGTTTCGCCCGGGCGAAGCCGGGGCTTCAGCTAGTTGTACATATATGTTATTTGGTTCAACTCTGAAATTGAACTTTAGTCTACAAAAGTAAATGAGCAAATTTTATTTATTGATTTGTTGATATATTTGATTGTTTGATATATCTGTGTTAAACTGAAAGTATTTGAAAAGGTTAAGTTGAAACAATTTATATTTTCATAAACTCAAAGTTATATCTCTGAAGGGCAATACTTAGGTCGAGTAGTTTCTCGAGAATATTAAGTACTGCATTGGCTTTAAGTTTGTTTCTTCATACGGACCAATAGGTCTTCTTGCAAGTAAAGTTCTCAAGTTTACCCTAACTATAATTACTATTATGATATATTAAGTAGCTTTAAACATTTGTCGACAGACTTGTAAAAGTACACATACTCACAGATTTATAAAATAAGTTAAAAAATAGGAATTAAAGTAAAGGATAATTGCATTTGGGCGGATTGTTTCATTGATTACTGTAATCCCCGAAATATCTTATCCGATACTTTTTGTGGTAATCATTCTTCTTAATCGCATGAAACGAAGTGTAAAATTTATCCGAGAATTTGTCACACTCCAAAAACTCGTGCGATTTGGGTTATTTTTGCGCGACTGTGAAAACCTGATTAAACGTTGGGGAGCGTCGTACACATTTTCTCGGATTTTGTCGTGCCAACCTTTTGCGGACTCTATACGAAACATTATGATGAGGGCTTTTGTGAAGAGGCGTGGCGCAAAACCGAAAAACCTTGATTCTCTCACATACACGTGCACACCCCAAACTATATACACGAACACGTAAAATTGACCTGTCCCTTTCTACGATATGTTTCCTTATAAATGGCTGCTAATATTGACTAAGCGCTACGTGGCCAATAACAGATTGCTACCAGACATGTTTGTGAAACGTCAATTTGTTGATAACGTTTATTCGTTGTGCAAAATTCAAATGTCTTTTTTCGTCCCTTTTGTTTCTCTATTTGGTTAATTTGTTGTATATTCGTTGTTTTTCTGAGAAAGTCGTTGCAAAAGGGGAGCGAGAGAAATCGAGTCGACTGAAAATAGTTGGTTGCGACTGAAAATAGTGATAAATAACGATAGCGAACCATTAAGATAAATCGACGAGCAACGGAGTCGGTAGATTGTAACTGACAGTACGGTGATTGGATAAGTTATCGCCGGATAAAGCATCACATTATGCAATACACATACGCAAAACTGGCTACCGCACGGAATATGCGCCATTGTGGCGCTTCGTTGTTTTAGAAATAGCGCCGTTTCGAATCGCATTATTATCCCGCCTATTTGTTCACTAATACATTTCGCCAATCTCATATATATTTTGAAACGTTTTTGCACACAAACTACCTTATTGTTCTTTTCTATTTTTTGTCTGCATTTCTTTTTTCTTCGTCAACGCGATTGCAGTTGCGTTACATGCTCGTGCTTTTTCTTTATCTTGATGCGCCACAAATTGGATTGTCAACGTTAGGATATGTCGCAAAAGAAAGGGATACAACAGACAAGATACGCTAAGAACCACGTGGATCAGCTACAAAAGCGCGCGGATCTCGTCTTTTTTAAAACATGTCGAAAGCAATTTCAGCAAGAAAGAAACTGGAGAGAACAAAAATCGTGATTAGAGTCAAGTGCTTATCGCTTTTGTGCGCAAAATCATAATTTCAATCAAAGAATTTGACATTGACTCTTTTTGTGTTGGACAATGCAGATATAGGTCCCCAAAACTATGTCATCTTTAAATGTTGTCGTCGCATAACAACTCGAACGATAAACTTGTGTTATATTTGCAAATATGGTTTTGACGTTTTTATCGCTGAATTTGTTGCGGGGATATACAAAATTCGGCTGTTTATGCATCGTTGCGATTGGCCGCTGGGCTCGTATTGTTCGAAATTGAGTCGCGGTTTATAAAGTGGATTATGTTAATTTTTCGTCTGCCGCGTGTTACGTTGCTTCCCCCAACAGACAGATATATCACATATACACATTTCGAAGTGTGTATATGCTTATTTTATCATAAAAGGGTGATAAAATTTATGATTACTTCGAGGGTAAAATAAGCGTGGAATTTTTCTCCGCGTGCGTGATTTACTTACGCAAATAAAAGAGGAGTGTTTCGTGGTGGTAGAGGGTGTGCGACGCTGTTTCAGACATCGAGCATTTATTTATAACGCGTTGCATAATGAAAATAATTTAAAGAATTATGGCTCTTGCAAGCCCAACTATTGTCTTTGCGACGCGCGGCAATACATTGCTGCCGGCAAGGGCAACTTTTGTTTGACTCCAAAAATATATATGCATTTGTTTTTTTTTTCAATTTTTCAACAATCTTTTAATGAAAATCTATAACCTTTTTTTGCTTTATTTTAATTATATTCATTCGACAAACTTGATGTATAATATATTAGAGCATTATTCATCTTGAATATATATCCTTCTAAAAATGAAAATATATAAACTTAGAAAAAAAAACTTTTATAGTCTTACTTCTTGATGATTCAGATTTAATTAAAATATAACTTCTTTCTCTAAACTTTGCTTTATTTATTAAAGTTAGTTCACGTACAAGAGTTACAATTTACGAGTTAAGAGACGCGATTTTTATAAGCATTATAATTGACTTTTTATAGCCTACTCGGCAGAAGATTCGACGTGAATAAATTTATGATTAAGACTGAGCAGTAGCCACTTCATCTTTACTGTCGGTATGCCGATTTTCTGCTCAAAATAAACGATTTACTTACTTTTTACATACCATTAATTAAAATAGTGTAAACACGTTTACTAATATATTGTCAAAATGATATTTATTTTATATGAACTCGAAACTAAATCATCCGCAACATAATTACTTGTTAGAATTATCATATCGATATTTGATAGATGCACTGAAAAGTGAAAAAAATGTTTGTTAATGTTATAGTTGTCTTAAAATGATGAACGTCATCGAATAATTAAACTGATTCAAAAGTTGTTCTTTCTAACAACATGTATAAATGATCAAGATTTCGCGCCATAAGTATCTTTGTGAGATTTATGACGTGGAGAAAGAAATATGATGTGAGGAATATTAAATTTCAAACGTGATTTTAATTATATAAACAAAAGGATTCGTGCACATACCAAAGTGCGCTTTGTCGGGGTGAGATAATGTATTGTTAGCGTTTTATTATGATACCGCGTAGGCAAATAGTTTGGCAATTTCAAACACAATCGTTGCATACAGATATACACAAGTTATATACAAGCGCAATGCTTTACGCGCAATTCGATTAAATAAACTCGCTGTATATATACTGCATAAAATAACTTTTTTGTTTAACATAAAAGTTGTACAAAGATATTATAGTGACAAAATAACTAACTTTGCACAAAGCATACATCTTAAGTTAAAATTTTTTTCAGTTGCAAATTTTATCTTTCTGCATTAATTTTATTGCTTTATGTGTTTTATAAAGCAGACACGATGAAGATTTAATCTAAAACTTTGTCACTATTATTCATTTGCTTTGAATAAATAAAATAATTTTTACGTTTTTTATGCGATTCAACAAGTGGTACATTTAGTCTATTTCTATTGTTGTAATAATGAAAGTTCTCATTTCATTTTGTCTTGATTTTATTGCTTATAATTTGTTTACAATTTCGCTTTTTTAATGACTTTTTTATTTTAATAATGACGAGAATAAATTACTGTGTAAGTTTATAACTATAGTTTGGTTGAGTTGTGAATTGAACATACTTTTTTAAATCCTTAATTTCACAGTGTAAACGAATTATTGTTGGATACAAACAACTTTGTAAATAGACGAGGAATCAATACTTGGCAATATTTCATTTAATGTATCCAATAAGTTATTAAAGAAATTGTGAATATTACACAAGAACATGGCTCAAACCCTAGAACCTTGTTATTGTGTATGCTTCATTGAGTATACGTACTTTCAAGCGTTACACATTGAAATCTCACGGGATTTGCTTTACTTAACGACTTAAGAGGTAAATACCTCAAAGAGACTATATGATAGTAACATTTTTTTGATCTGCTAGTGAACCGGATAAAGTATTTGATATAATATTGTTTCTACGAAGACAAGCTTTTTCACATTCATAATTCATTGATAATTCTATATTGGAATTAGACGTATTATTAATATTATTATTTAAGTATACATTAATACTTGTTTCTCTGTCAATTATCAACAAATTGTATAACCTGAAAAATTGTAACTAACATTAGTGATATCAGACTGAATAAATTTCATAAAAAACTACGGAGACATTTTGATCTATGATGATTCGAATTTGAATGAAGATTATGTTTGGCAGGTTTTGGACAAAAAATGAATAAACATTCTTACGAACCATACAAATATTTCTGTATTCAAAAAATGTCGTTTATTCAAAATAACTCATGCGTACTAACGACTTACTTTTACCATTCATAAGAATTTGAATATACTAGGAACTTTATTTTTATCATGACCTGCTTAACCATTCTGACTGTTTGACTTTATTTCTTCATTTCATTTTTAACTGAATAAGCTTTTCTTCAGCATTTATAGAAGTCACATTTAATGCTCACAAATTAAGAGCAAAAAGAAAGCCTAAAATGTCATCTCAAGCAGATATCACTTCAACTCAATATTATTTATTATTTTTAAAGAATATATAGAGCGATGAAGATATTGTTATACAATTTCTTAAGTTTGTTCGCAGACTGTGGTACAAAAAGTTTTGAGATATCTTATCAAACTCGTATTATTATTGCAAATTTTATGTTAGCTTTAAGTATATATCAATACTTTTTATATAGTTTTCAAAGTAAAAGTAAATTGTATACAAATTTAAAGTTACGATACAAAGTAATAAAATACAAAGCTAAATAAAAAACAATATAAAAGAATGATGAAAAAATGTCATTTTATATTGAAATTATTAGATAGTTTATTTTTGCTATGAAATTAGATGTAGATTTGTAATTTGTATTCAGGCAAAAAATTAGTTTAAATAAGTGAATTTATATAATCTGGAAGTGGAACATTTACAAGTAAAACTATTTACTTATGTCAACGAAGGAAATTTGGTTAAAATGATTCAATTATTAGACAACTTGGTTTGCTAAATTTGCTCAAACCATTACAAGCGGCAAAAAATGGTAATTGTATTTCTAAAAGAATGAATCACTATCGAGTCGTATTACTTAAGAGACGAACTTTTTTCGTTCCGCTTGAAAACTTGGTTGCAAATAAAAATCAGCAAAGATGGCTGAATGTCTCGGGTGTGCCTCATTTTTACCTCACTTTGGTCTATTAAAGTTGAGTCTGAATGATGGTCGAATGAAATGAAGATCAGAATGTTAGGTCAGGACGAGCGAAAGAGGAAAAGAGAGATAGAGAGAAAAGAAAGAAAGAAAGGCAAAGAAGGAACTGAAAAATTCCAAACGCATTTTCAAGTTCGTAATTTCGGACGTGGTTCTGCCATCTCGGTTGCCGGCAAATGAAATGAAGAGAGAGAGAGAGACAGAGATAGATAATGCTCGCGGTTAGGGAAGAAGGAACGCAGCGAGTCGATGTGAGAAGGGGTGATTCTCGACAATATATGTTACGACAGTAACGATAAGGGATTGAGCATAATAGCAGCCTCACCTCCAACAAACACAGTTATACGCCATGAAAAATACTAATGGGATGAGGTCATCGAGGGGGTGGAAGTAAATTTTGCAGGTGGATGAAGAGCACAAAAGATAAGAGTGCGCAGCTGGTGGTTTAGAATGTAATACATGGACTTGGTCCTGCCGAGTGATGTAGTTGAGATTCGAATTGAAGCACTCTTTGGCAAGAAAAATGGAAAAACCTACGCTAAACGTCTCGTCGATTCTCACATCTATGAAATTATAAAGAAGAATACAGTTGATATATGTCAGACTATATATAAGACCATCCTGCAATCATGCAAGTAATCAGGAAACTTCTACAACGTCTTATGGTAAGATGTAATTAGCATAAGATGAGACAATTAAATATCTAAAACATGTTTGGCTGAAACACTAGTTCTTAAATAAAAAGTCTAGGCTAGTTTCCAGGATGAGTTTCTTTATCATCGTATTGTCTTTAAGTCATGGAGTTTTGAGTTTGTTGACGGCCCAATATCGCAAAATTCAAACTAATTAGGTTAATGGATAATGGGAAAACTTGGTATTCGTTGACGGTTTATTGTCAGCTAGATCCGCCAGATAGAACTTTCGACCAAATGCAATTTAATTCACGTTTCTCATTAGCTGAATTTGTGGCTGAATAGCTGAATTACCGTGCGCTTTCGTTCTTGCGTATTTTTTTTATCATATATTGCCATTTCTTGCTACATCTCATTATTCTATTGGCAAAATTGTATATTCTCGAAAAGGCTTAACAAAACTTGTATTAATATTTACTTCTATTAAAATTGATGTAATAACCTATGATTTAAAAAAAGTTATTTTTGTTTTACTTTTTCTGTAAGCTCAGCGCTTTTACAATCTTGCGTGTAAAATGTACACAAAAAGAGGTTAATGAGTTGATAGAAGTGGTATAAACGTAAATAGTACTGAATTTAGTGAAAAGAAGTGAAAAGTTTTATTGAGAGAATCAAGAAAATAGAGAAAAAGGGGAATGGGCGTTTTTTGCACCGAAGCAAAAACAATGTACACATTTTTATGTAGTTACATAGTACACGTCGTGAATGTGTTTAATATTGATTTAGAAAATGGAAGTGCAATTTTTATCACTATCGTCATAAACTCATAAAGATTTTAAAATATCAAATATTAATATTTAATGTTGGATACATATACAGATCTCGAGGGAACTATTTGGAAGCGAGAAAGCCCTCTTTTGTTTTATTTTATTTGTGTATTAATGAGTATTTTGGTTCATAAATTGTGCGAAACATTAATTTCAAGTCCGCAATAATCATCCCCTCGACACTAACAAAGAAAGGAAGGAAACGTATGGCGGTTTATCCGGTACAAGGTAGATAATGCGAAATAACCCGTGTAGAGGAAATGGGAGAAACTAAAGGAAAGCGGTGGTCGATATCATTCTCGTGTGAACTACTTTGGGTCTGGCCAGTATCCACCATATATTAATAAGAACTCATAGAGATAAACAGATAAATAGATAATTTTGATTTGAGCTTTACATTTAATCTGAGTAACAGAAATAAAATGTAAAAGAAAAGAAATATAAAATGTAGAGACAGAACGTGTTAGTTAGCAACGGGGGATGGGAAGAGACTTGGATGTGATTCTCTGGCAGCTGCTGGCGTGCCGATATTCAGTGTATTAACCGCATAATATGCCGTACCACGTTTTGCTAGCGCCACTCACGTCCAACATATCCAACTGCACTTGAGCCATCTTGCAACGACCTCTATCCTCGGGTTCAAAGATACAGCCATCCTATATCAGACTCGGAGACGTAATTCTCATCTTTTGCCCATCATAAAATATTTAAAAGCTCGATTCTTCGTCCTTGTCTAATCATACTTACTGGAAGTGCAGTCACTCTTCAATTTCTTCGATGCTATATTTTTCTTAAATAATCCCATACTATATTTGTTTGTTTAACAAAATGGAGCGTAAGGTTTGATGTAAGAAAAAATATTTGATATTGAGATACATTTTAATCTGCTTTATAATATCAAAAAAGGGGCAATGAATAAATAAAATATGCTTATCGTGTAACGTTATAACCCACTGATTAGATATGAATAATTGGCGTGTATAATTCGCGAAATGCACTTTGTAAAACTACTTATTTTGACATATAAATTAGACCTACAAATGAATTATTGTTAATTCATTCTTCAGAGATAATAAAGTCATCACCATTAGATGTTTTGCATTTTAATTAATTGATAAGCTGATATATATACACTGTATGTATTTATGATTCATGAATACGAATTCTTGTTGATTATAAAAAAATTGAAAGAATATCTCTAGACATACTGTTTAATTTTTATCAGTCATTTTTATTATCTTTAATGATGAAATCCAAATCAAGTCTGGGATAAGACTTAACTTGATAAGCCGGTTAAGATCACATATGTCTCTGTGATATTACGATTGCTGGTCGGGATGCCTCTGAAGAACTTGGCTATATAGTTTGATTTTTAAATTCCCAAACAGGACATTGAAAAATAATGTTTACGTTAATTAATGATCTTTCTTAGACATTTGAATTACGTCTAAATGAAGTTGCAATAAATGTATATACAATTTTGCGTCATATAAAACAACCAAACAGAATAAGACGAAATTCCATGATTTCATGATGATCAGCAACAATGTAACAGAAGAATGACTGTTAGGAGTTGATATTTTCGTCTCAATTCGCGCGCAATATTGCACAGAGTTTCACTCCATTACATCTAATACACAGAAACGAGTGTACACATAACACTTACATGTTCGCACATAGTATTGATTTTACTAGCAAAGTGGCATATAAATATTCATGACACTGTTCGAAGGGCCAAACGCATTACATAAACAACACGTGTTTCAACGTGCACAGTTTTCAGATTACGAATAATAAAAAAATATCTTTATATTGCGATTAATAAGTTTTTATGACTTGCGTTGGACGTTAACACTGATATCGATATATGATTTCCAAATTAATATATACTCCAGAAGATTATACAATGTTTAATCTTCTTCAAAATTTAACTTCAAAATTTTATTATTAAATTTCTGTCAGACAAGCATGTAGGTGCGTATTACCAGGGATTTTATTTTAAAGAAGAAAAACCAATATATGCAAATGTCATAAAAGTAGTTGCATTACGACTGTCAGGTTTTCTTATGTATATCTATATAAACATAAGGTTTCAAATTTATATACTAAACATTTTTTCGTAGTAATAAAAGTTTTGCACATGTAATATTATTTCAATTCGTCATTTGGAGTATGTTTATACGTCAAAAATTACGAGATGTACTTGTATAAAAATAACATTCAATAGCGTTAATTAATTGGATTAGAAATTCTTGAAGCAGACGAACATATAATTAATATAACATATTTAAAATATTCTGACAGTGATTGAAGACAGAAAGGAAACTTATTTAAAAAAATGTTTTAATTGTAGAAAAGAATAAAATATATATAAATATAACTTTTTTTCTTTGAATATTAAACAAAATTGAAAAATCAAGATTATATTTTATGAGGAACTTATTTAGTATAAACATTGTGAATTAAAAATTTTAAAATTGTATATACGCACTGTGGTTTAAAAATTTGCGAATTCTTTGATGTTGTGAAAAGTATGTTTGAACACACTGTAAGTAGAAATTCATGGGACGCAGACCTAAAGTTGAAAAGAAAAAAGTAAATTTTACTTTGCCACACAAATCGTGAATCAGTTAGAGCATCGAAAACTTGGAGTCATGCTGTTTTACTTTAAGACAAAGACGTAATGATTGATGCTGCACGAAATGTGTGTAATCTCTGGAGTGAAAGTTGATCGTTTAATTACAGATCTTCGAATAATCACGTCAGACGCATTTAATGTGAAATTCATTTAGGAGCCATACGTGTCGTCGTGTAATCTTATATAAGTCGTATGTTTGCACATATAATAACATTTTTATTCATATAAAAAATATTCGCATAAATTAAATTGGCAGAATATCATATGTAGGTCACAAGTAGTGCAAGTTAAATTAGGCATAAAATGATGGTAGCGAAGAAATGGAATTTTGTCATCTTGAGTACGCGTCTTCTCTACATTGATTTCGCTGTTCTTCTTTATTAAATTTTACATAGCTTATTCATAATAAAACCGACGTTATCCGAATTACGTTTAAATGTGTAGTAAAGCGCGAATTTACTGAATGAGTAGTCGCATCAAGTTTCAAGATCTTGCCTGGCCTTTTATTTGAAAATCTTTCGCCGAGTTTTTCGAGCAAGGCCTTCGAGTGTTCTTACGTTTTCTCTTTTCTCAGCCAAAGAAGCAGGAGAAAAAGAAGATGAGAAACAGACAGAGAAAGATGTAGACGGTCTGTAGATGAAGCCCTAAGTTGTCCCAAAACCTGACAAAAGTATACATTTTGTTTTTTTGTAACACTTTCTTTAACTAAATGAAAAAAAAATTAATGAAATAAAATGATTTGCAACAAACTATTATTATTAAAGTTTCATTAAACTGAAACATGATCCAAAAATAGTTTCTGCAGATGTTTATTAGGATAATTTTGTTAATGTTATTAGATTATACGTTTTAATTAATGTAAACTATTTTAGTTGGATATTATTGCTTAATGGTAAAACTTGAAGAATGTTGCATAACTACAATGTGCATCATGTGATTAATGCACAAATAGATTTGCGTAGGCTACAATTTCATGTGTTTAATCGTTTGGTTGTAGGGTCACATGTGTGATTCCTCATCGCATTATTCTCGAGCTATTAGCGTTTCTCGTAAGTCAGATCTTCTCGTATAAAATATCAATTTGAGTTAAACTTTTTTTAAAAAATTAACGTTTTTATAGTTTTTAGCTGTAATTTGTTCGCTAATCTGAGTTTAATGAACTCAAATTCTTTGTTCGGCTAATATGGATCTTTGCGGTTAAATAACGGAACTCGAAATGGAGTTTTGGGGGAAATATTCGCCAGCATATAACTGATAAGTGTATACAAGGTAGTTCGACATATGTGCGTATTATATAATCTGGAGAATAGTGGCGCTCGCACCACTCGACTTCATCGACTGAAGCCACATACTTCTGAAAATCCCCCTCAGTGTTTACTCTCCAAATCAACCGATTATTGGAGGCAGCAGTTGCTTCAGCAGCAACCGAGAATCCACTTCTCGTATCCGCTTCGGTAACTATAGTGAAATTGATAGATTCGAGATTTGCATTCATCTGAACAGCCCCATCTCCATATCCAAGTACGCAGGTCGACCGAACTTCTAGCCACGTATTTATTTTGATATTGTGGAGGGAGCACCTAACGACAAGTCGATTGTCAAACGTAAGGAGTTTTCACTTCAAATCTCCGACAACCATTAAGAATGCTGCTTCGCTTATCGTGACGAGTTTACGAAAACATGCTTTTAGTCAAAATCATCTGTTTTACAAAAGTTATTTACATTTCAACAAGAAATGTCATATTACATTTTTGTTAAATAAAAACATGTTTTGCTCTAATTATTAATAACATAAAATTGTCTCAAAGCTGACTTTAATCTTAGTTTATTTTCCTTTTGATATTTAAATTGCAAACCAACACCTAAGAGGTTATCATTTTTATTTACACGTTTGATTCTGAATGAGTTAAATATGATTATTCTTATATTTTATGTGTATGCATGCTTTTTTAATGAGAAAAAGTAGGCAAAACAAAATTAAAAGCACAAAATAAAGATAATGAAATGACGATGAAAGGACCGCTGGTATGAAATAATAAAAATTTCCTGTCCTTATGTTCGTTAAATGTTATGATACTCGTATGCTGTTTGAATATGTAGTAATTGAAGAAAGAAGGAAGCAAACATTCTTTTAATATACATTCGCACCACTCAGAATGTCACATAAACGACAAAAACAACAACCTGTGGATATTTGACAATCTGATTCTGATTACATAAAACGGAAACATAAAAGGATGTACTAAGGATGTATACCGCATTCACGTCAAGTATTCTGTACATTTACTTACAAGTTATGCATTTAAAATGTTGACGTAAATTAGTGTGCAACACATTATTTCTTACACATTTTATCACTCAATTTTTTATTCTCAAAATAGAATTAATTAATATTTCAAAAAAGTACTTTCAATGCAGGTTTCAGCATTTTTTTTCGGCAAATGTTCAAAAATTGACCAAGATTTTGAATTGTTCTCAGCTGATGATTGCAAAAAAAGCATTATTTTTAATCAAAGTTTTGCATAAATATGAAGACAAAAAATGTTGAGCAGCATTGAATTCAATGCGATAGTAATCTGACTCGGTTAGTCGCGCGAATACTACAATGGAATTTATACCTTCCAGATATACTTGCGTATAAAGTTCTACTGTCGAAACGGTAGAAGTATGTAGGACTACGGATACAAGAATATCATGTCATTTCAGAACAACAAACATCGTACGGATATTCCTTAACTGGCTTTAACAATTGTTAGCGACTTTGAATTAACGTTTCTTCGTTTCATGTATGCAAATTTTCGTAATACACTTTATTCCGCGTAAGTCTTTTATAATGATGTTACTTTGAACATACTTTTTTTAGACTTAGAGTATCAGTTTTTTTCAATTTAACAACTGCGTTGAGAAAAAGAAGGAAAGAAACAACACAAAATATTCACTCCCTTTCGCGATCTTAAATAAAGTATAATGAAATCTTCTTTTCCGTGTGTTATCGTATTTCTGACGAAAATTAAATAAAATAAGCAGTTTTTCTCTTAAGCAATAATTTAAGCGTATATTTTTATTTATAAACAGTGATTGAAATAACAAAAAGAATCACACACACACATATATATATATATATATATTTGTATATTTTAAGTTTGCATCGAATCTTGTGTATGCGCAAATAATCCTGATGAAAAAGTAACTTGGTAAAAGTCAAAGTTAGCCATACCTTTACAGTGAAATACAAACTAGAATTTTCACTTTAAGGCGCGCTGTTTTCGTTTTCCTGTCTTCCTTTTCGTCATTCTGTTCTACCACTTTCTAACACATTTTGACTCTTTATACTTGGAAAATATAGTGGTTATTACTGTGCTCATATATATCCGCCGAAAGCAGTCGTTGCTCTTTGCAAGATTCGTTCAAAGTTATGAATGTGCGACAACCAGAAATGCTTTTAGACTCTTCTATCAACCTAGCTTCATGAATATACTGGAATATTTTTAATATGAATACCATGAAAAAATTACCTACTAAATGCGTACGGATAATTAACATTTTCAAATAATACACGTTTATTTATTATGCGACACTTTTGAGAAAGTTATTTTTAACTAAACATTTTCGTATTAATGAATGTCTTATTTGAGATTTTTATAATAATTGTACTTGATAATAAACAACATTGCCAAAAAGTACAATCTCATTTCGATCTTATGCAACTTTTATATGAGTGAGACGAGACTGACGAAACAAAAACAACTTTAAAATTTACGAAGAATTTACGAAGGAAAGATAGAGTAGCCTTGACCTGAAAAAAAAATCTTATAAAGGGTCAATGAAAAATTGTTTAAAATATGCAAACCTATTTACATATATTATAAGAACTATTTAAATTACTGATTGTAATTTTCCTAATTAATGCCCTCTTTGAAATTAATAATTGATTTTAACTCTGTGCATATTTAAAGTAAATATACCAGCATATTCCATAATAAATATAACAAAAAATTCAGATTTGAATTGTTCATTTTACAACAGCTCATTGCAAATGAACCAAGTTTCTTTAGAATTTGTTTGGATACAAAGGCAAAATTTATTATTAAAATATAAAGTCAGATAATAAATGAAATAAAAGTAATTAATTACAACTGCACTCTACTTAAAATATCTATTATAATATGTGAAATAAACTTTGCAGAGCATATTTAGATTGTAGAAATTATTTATTTATCTAGAATTAAAAAAGCGTAGAAATTTGTATTTAATATTATTTATGTCATCATATTCTAAAGTTCAAAATTTGTAAAAAATGTGCAGCAACGAGATAACACAAAAAGTCAGTTTTTTTTGTCGATGTTATTCATGTGTTTAGCGCGAGTTAAAATGCAGATTTCATCGGAGGAAAAGTGTGAGCTGCATAATTTCGTAGATAATGCTTTTCTGAGTCTACATAAAGCATTGTACAAGTTGAATAAAAAAAAGTAAAAAAGTGAGAGAAAGATAGAAAAGTTCGTTCCTTGAACGTTTTAATTTTGAACAATGCGCGGCAATTCAACACAAGGCGTCGCGGGTAAAACGCCTGTGTGTGATATTTTGGTGTCTTTCATTCATGGAAATTCGTCGCAAACTCCTCTCATCTCTTTAAATTTCACAAGTTTTGGGACGGAGCGTCGGATGAAATTAATGTCGGTCAATTCAATTAAGATGAAGTGACATTGCCTTCTGCGCTATGTTGCCAATGGCAACAATTTCGTATGTCGCTTATTAGGCAACCAACGTGAGACGCAAATTATGTTGCATACTAATTTCGCAAAGTTCATGTTTTTAAAGACATTATCAAATTCGTCGACAGTTTGTATCTTGTAATTATTGTCTTTATTTTATTATTCGCATATTTAAACCACTAATTTCCCGTCTCTCAGACATTTTATCATATATATAGCAGGATTATTCACAAAATGCCCTACATGAAACTTTCATTTGAACACAAATTTGTTTTTCTAACACAAAAAATAAATTCAACAATTTTGAAATACTATTTTTAAAGGTGATGAAAAGCTATTTAATTTAAATTTTATAACTTATAATATTAATTTAAATTGGAGTCTTAAATGATTTGCATTAATAATTTTACACATAAAGACTAGGTTTACAAACGTACGATCATTAATTTATCTAAGGGTTACCAATACTAAGTAAGTTCAAAGGGATGCTTTAAATTGTCAAATAAATTCGATAGGAAGATTATGCTTAATCCTTCCTTTATAACATAATAACCGATATAAATTACTTATATCAATTTGGCAAGTATTGGCAAAACTGGCAATGCGCATGCTACTTGCAGTCATATTGATTCGTACTCTACATCCCACTTTTCGTAACGTTTACCTTTCTTTTACTTGTTTTTTAACTTTTCTCTTTCCCTCTTTCTCTTTCTCTTTTCTAGTCTTTGAGTTGACTTCAAATCTTTTGCCTTCTTCAAGCTGTACTATAGCAAAACAAAAATCTATTAATTGGAAATGCGCAAGTCTCGGTTCATCTGTAAGAAAGTTCGCTGATATGTGTTTTAACATGGGTAATTTGTTTCATTAATGTATGAAACGTATTACGCATGCAATTGAAAATTAAATTTCTTCTACTTTAGATGTAGAGATGCTACTGCTAATTCTGTTTAGCGTGCACAAATTTATTCCGACAGAATACGTCGAGATAGTTATTAAATAGATTCTCGTTTATATCTCGAGCTTAATGCTCTATAAATAAGTCGAAAGTTTTAATTGTATTTACATGAAAACTTATTGAATATTTGTTTAAATAATACTTTGGTTATAGCAGTTGGTTTATATACTTACCTATAGTATTCAGCGGATACTCTGTAATATTGCAAATGCTTGTTTTCGAGCTTGAAAATATATTTTCCGTGCGCGCGTAATGTGCATTTGAATAATGTCTGTTTTATGTCACACAATCATAATGCACATTGCAAAATTCACTAGATTTCGCCGTTGAATCGAAATATACTTCAAATCTACGGATAACAGTAAATACGTATTTTGACTGGATTTTTATTTCAGTAGAACATTTTTTTGTCTATGTTTTTTATTGTTATATTACTATAAGTTTATTTTTACATTTATATTGTTTTATACAAAAGAATATGTTATTATATGTCTATTGAAACAAAAAATATATGTTAATGTTTGATGCAGTGTAGAAAAGCTTATACAGTATTACGATTCTGGACAGTTTACCATTTTTCATTTATTGAAGAAATAGAGATGGACTACTGCCAAGTTCAGTAACAATGGCTTCATGCGAGAGAGGTGCTTTTAAATCGTGTGAAATAGAGCTATGCCATTGTTTCCCGGCTCGCTTTTTCACTAATAGTTTGAGTTGTGCGGCATTCAATCTATGAGAAATCGCCGTAATGTCACATTGAGTTGAACGTCCAAACGCTTCTTCCCTTTATACTTAGACCAGCTAAATACATTTTAGATCTTATGCAAAACAACATATTTATTACAAAAGGTTTTATATTCAAGTAAATCAAGTACTGCCAAATGTTAAGCGAATCATCAAAATAAACAATGACATTCGGTGGAAGCCAGTAATGAAGTTGAATAAAATTTTTACTCGAAAATTTGAAAACATTTTTAATTTATTTGCATAATTTTCCCCGGCAGTGTGTAAAAGTTTGTACAGGAAATGAAGAATGATAAAAGTAAACTTGAAAATTTTATTGTTCCATCCCGTCTTCATGAGAAACATTGTTAGCTATTCATTAAACTGAACTAATATACAGTCTGTTGAAAAACATGAAAGATCTTATCAATCACTTTATTATGAAACGGAGGTTCTTACATTAGTGATTGAATTATTCTGATTTTTTTACGAGTATGAACAAATTATCATTATATACATTGAGCAGAAAAATTTGTTTGTTCAAATTTGAATGGTTGTAAACAAAAATCAGTTTTTTCATTTTCCTATTCTTTGTTTCGATTAATGTTTAATTGGTATTAATAATCGTCATAGGATATTATGTATAACTGTCGGGGATTTCTATTGTATAGCAAGAGTTATGGGAAGTTATCAGAAGACATAACAACACTCATTTCTGAGTTTCTCGTACTTCATAACAACGCGCGTTTGGTTTTTGGTTGAAACTTTTGTATGAGTACACATGAACAATGAATTTATCGGAGCAAACATAAGCACATGCGATCACACACAAATGTGTTAAATTCTCCAAGTTTCTGTGTACGTGCTTTATGCGGGCACTTGCATGCATACGTGCTACTGGATTTTAGTACTTTCTCGCAAAGTTTTGTTACCAACCATAAGCCAATCAGAGGAACACTGTCATACTCACGAAACACATCGATCCCACTCATATTATATGCTTCTTGAGAATCAATGGCTAACAAATCAAAAGAGTATCTTTGAACATATTTATTTGCAAACAAAATAAATGCACATATTATGAACTATCTTATGAACATTTATAATTTGAAAAAGATGTATGTTGCATAAATATGGTGCCGTATTATGGACCGTACATAAATTTGAGATACAGAGCTATGCAGGTTACACATTTTTCAACATACGAAATACTAACATGTGTCTCAACTATGTGAAATTCACACAGTAGAAATTAATGCAAGAATAACAAAAGTGTATTTTCTGTAGATAGCAGAGAATGTTCTATGTGTATATTCGGAATTTGAAATAAAATATGAGCTCGACGAGAAAATTCAAACCAAAGCGAAAACAGATGATTCTCATTCGTTTTCTGATGTTGACAATAAAAAGTCTTCGAATGTTTCCTCTATATTACTTGATGTTTGATAAAAGAAACTTTTGTACGGCGGAAACTCTACGGGGAAAGTTTGTCATTTTACACAAAGACGTGCGGACAAAGTCAAGACTGTACAAAATTGAAGATGAACTTCATATGACTGGAGACTTGCGGTAAAATAGATCTTAAGTAAGAGTATGCCGTCTATTTGATTTAGCCCTCTTGCATGGTTTATTTCTTCGTTTGTTCTTAAATTCGCTTTTTTCACTCAAAGAATACATGGTGCTTCAGTTAGGTGCGGGTACGGAACAAACAAAACAAGGCAACAACAAGAATAAGAAAAAAAGCTCGAAGCAAAGCTACAAACGAAAAAAAAGGTTCGTAGTTACCAAAAGAAATCGTTTACAGCAAATTTAAGGGAAAGTTGCGTGGATGTTCGTGGGAGGATAGGGCTTGTTCTGTAAGTAAGCGAAATACCAACGTATTGCTCACCCCTTTCTCCGAAAGTTGTTTCGATGCTCCTCAAGCACGACCATACGAGTTTTGCACACATGTGCACTTACAAACGACGTTAAGCAGTCTCCATTTTGCCCGTTCTCCGGCAGTGCCTCTCAAATATTTGCTAACGTCGACAATTCTTTATTCAACAACCGCTTGCAAGTCTCGTACGAGCTCATTTCTTTCTGTATTTGGATAAAATTGTTAGACGCTTCACAAAACTATTGAATTTTACTCCATTTCATGGACCTTCATATTCAATGCTTTTGCAAAAAACACTTTTTCTGGACGTTCACTGATTTCTACGATTTTAATAAGATTTCACATGTTCCAATCAAACATATACCGTTCACCAGACAGAAAAAAGCTTCGCTATAAAAGTATCTGAGCAAGATTTTTGCAATTTACTACAAGTTAAACAAAATAGAATTGTTTACAAACACATTAATTTCATTTTGCCGAATTTTAAACAAAATTGAGCACACAATGTTGCTTGAGTTTATACAACTTTTCTTCTTCACTTAAAAAATTGCATATATATATTGCTGCAGTGAATCGCGATAAAGTGAGCAAAGACGTCCATGATAAACTCAGCGACTTTTCAACAAAAGATCATCTAACAACTGTACTGTCTTGTAAAAGTGCGCCGTTTAAACGAAGACATGCTAAATCGAGTGTAGGCAGAATTCGCCTCTTACATACGGATTTCGACCAATATCTTTCATGTTTTATCTTATTGAATGACATACAATGGAGACTGTTTCGCGGCAATGTCGATCGATAGGTCCTCGGAGACATTCCAGACGGACGCAGAAGTTGTAAGAAACGACAGGTCAAGCGGAAAAACATCGAAACGTGTAAAACAAAGGCGCGTCATCCGTGTTCTGTGCTTCGTTTTTCGTTCTCATACGTTTCACCATTAAACATTATTGCCTTTTGTCAAGTAATTGCTTTTGAAAGTTACGCTTTTCATTAACTTAAAATTCAGTGATTGAAAAATGAATTGAAAGTATTAAATAGGTTTTATGTTATAAATAAAATATTGTTGATGTTTATGAAGGAGAATGTACTAGACTGATTATGCAGTGTCAAAACTAGGTTTATTACACTATAGATAGCCAGAACTGAATATGGCAACAAGAACATTGTACAACGTTCCCATTTGTGTCAAAACAATTTCTAAATCGGACAAGATAGTTCACATGGTTCGACAGTTTTAGTTAAGTTTCGCGTTGATGAAATGTCATTTTGTTATACAACTATACCGGAAACGCCTCAAATGCCAAGAACTTTGTTCCAATTAAATTGAAGTGTATTAAGGGCTTTTGCTAAAAGCTCGCTTGCTATTTTATATTAACATTTTCCGCTAAATAAATAAACTTTTAATTGTTTCAGCGAGTTATTGTATTTTAAGTGCTCTTTAATTAAGATTTTATTTGATGGAAAATATTTTAATAATTATAATGAAACAATTCAGCGGATAATTTTTTTAAAAGGTCTTAATTATTCAAACATTCTTAATTAATTATACAAATGGAAGTTGAAAAAATCAGCGTAATAAGAATGGTTAATCAATAACGAACATAATTTATACATTATCTGTAAAAATATAAGCTTTTAAATTAAGCAGATGGAATTAAAATGTATAAACAATTTTGCATCATTCTGTTAATTTGTATTTATTGCTGTGCTAAATCAAACTTTTATTTGTGGATAAAACATAATATGAATAAAAAATGCGAACTGTTTTAAATAATTCATGATTATATCGTCCTTCTTATTCGTACTATTTCAACGAACATTATAATGCAGCAATTTCCAGGGTACTCGGCATTCAAGAAGGTATTTTGCTTTATGACATCACAAAACAAATTTTCTCTCCTCCTTTTTTGTTTTACGTTTTATTCTACAAAATCATTACTGATGGTATTGTATAAAACAGTTTTATGGCAGTTTCCCTGGAATCCTTTTAATATATAAATTTCAATCTATGCTTGTCTGTCTGTTTGTCTGTTACCTCATTAAGCAAATTCTACCGAACCGATTTGAACCAAAATTTTGAGGGTATATTATTCAATCAACATTTCCTGATGTTGCAAGATTTAAAAATTTAAAAAATAGCGATTTTTTCATGAATTTTCATATTTTTTGTGAAATTGATACTTTTTCAAGACTTAAAATTTTTTTCATGAAATAGCGATTTTTTCATGAATTTTCATATTTTTCGTGAAATTGATACTTTTTCAATATTTAAAAAATGTTTCATGAATTAGCGATTTTTTTCATGAATTTGCATATTTTTCTTGAAATTCATACTTTTTAAAGATATTTCAATTTTTTCATGAATTTTTATTTTTTTGCGAAACTTGTTAAAAAGTTGAAATTTCGCAATTTTAAACTTTATTTTTTAAAGGTTTCGTATTAAAGGCGTTTTGTAATTTGGACTGTTGTTATAATTAATCAATTAACGCACAAAAAATTGATTTGAATTTTAAATGACCTTAAGTACATTTGACTTTTGAAAGACTTTATGTGTTAGATGTAGTTAATGTTACTTATAGACTTGAATTACTTTGAGCTATGTACTATGAAATATGAATCACGACCATTGTTTTATGGAACAGGGACTTACGACTCTGTATTTAATGAATTAAATACGTACGTAGTAATTCGTTACGAGGTCCTTTCTGTTACCAGACTCCTCCAAAAGTACGGGGTTATCCTAGAAGGTCCTCCCTGAGAAGGAATTCAAGATACCCTGTATAAAGGCATTCGATGGATATCTAACCGACTTATTTAAAAAAAGCCGATGGATGCAAACATGCATTCAAAGGCAAATTTTCGAATGGAACTAGGGATTTATCCACGGTCATAGAGAAGGGATAACAGGGTTTCGCCCAGGCGAAGCCGGGCTTCAGCTAGTATATAATAAAAAACTTACCTATTAAAAGACAAATCTTTATTTCAACATTCTTCTTCATCTTCTTTGCCAGTAAATTAAAAATAAATTAATATTTATAAAAGTAAATTAACTTGCATCGTATTTCACTTTCTTTGATGCTACTGATTTTATGAGATTGAAAAATACATCGCAAGAAGAATTTGATAAACACATGAGTTATGTGACTTATTTATTGTCAAGGTTAGCAACACGAGTATGGCAAAATATTAGCGGATAGTGGCAAAATCGTTCATACTGTTCTTATACGGTATCTTAAAATGGATTGTATTAGTATGTATGTAGAGTTCACGGGTGCAAGATAAGCACGAGCTTCGTTATTTCGAGCACGTAACCAGTTCCAGTTATTGTGCTTTTCGCACAAAGTGCCTCTTTCGTGTGCGAAACGTACGGATCTCGGCACCTTTTCTCCTATCGCAAGTCCTCTTTCATTTTGTTAGTGTGTTGCAAGAGGGATCAAAAGTGCAACAAAAAACTATTCTGTAAACGAACAGATGAAAGAGTTCGAACGTTTCGACAGTTTTTCATTGCCCATATCCTGTGGGCATAGACAAAAATTGAATGGGTCAACAACAGCTCCTATGTCTTACGTAATCAACGTTTCCCCAAAATGCACAAAAATCTGTTATTTCTTTCAATAAGAAACAGATATGTCGGACAAGAATTCAATCACTTTCTAAAAATATCATGTTCAATTACATACTTGAATTACAATTTCGACAATAATCCCATATTACTTAATAATAATAATGTTGACGGGATTTTGAGAACGTTAATATGTTCATATGCATACAGTAAATTTGAATTTTGGCTACATCAGTATGACATGGTCACTGGATTCGTACAGAATCACAAAACAGAGAATACCACAGAGATGTATATGATCGCATTCATTTACTAAAGGTATCACTTTCTAGGATGACAAGACCAGTTAACATAATTGGCATACGAAAAGCTCGTGGGAGCAGTAAGGGTACCAAATTAGAATGGGATAGTAACAAAAAAATGCCACACACTCGAAGCTTTGTTTGCGTTTCGTATACTACGTCGTGATGAGCAATAGAGTAACCGATAGTGCCCCTTTAACGATCCTCTGGGACTCTATGAACTGTAGTTATAATCATCTACTACAATTCCACTCTCTATCTCCTTTTGTTCAATTCTATTCCACGTCAGTTCATTCAATTATTCATTCATTATTTTAGTCACTGACTTGGTTCATATCCAAATTTCCTCAAATATACGACATTGTTCTGTTAGAATTGAGTGAAAAGAAGTAAATAAATAAATGCAGTGAAGTTAATAAAAGTACCTATTATGGGGTTTTGTAAGATATCACAAAATAGTTGATCAAGATTAGAAAAGATTTCATTGAATTTTCATTTTGACCACGACGCATTATTCGCGAGAAACTTTTTTGAATTGAACCAATAAATGTTGGTTACGGTCGAGCTGGTTTTCTATCGTTGGCAAATTTAAACGAAAATGTCTATCTAAAGAAAGACGGAATGATTGCGAATGTTGAATACTTGAAAGAGAAGACCACGAAGCAATCGATAATGTCACATATTCACTGTGCAACTTCAATGGAATTTTTATTCTTCCAATTTCGTTCGATTTTTCTCTCTTTAACGCTTTAGAATGCAAATATTTTTCACTTCTTTTTCCTAACAAGTTACATTCGTCCCCTCTCTAAATCTTTTGCTGCCAACTAATTGGCATTGTTATCTCGAAAACAAATAATCATTTCACTAATAATCCAGTAACTCTAAAGTGATATTTTATGTGAATTTGCTCAAATACTTTGATATTATTGCATCAAAATAATCACTCTAATATTATTATAATGTTACTGATGATATAATATATTTTGAACAAATTAATTTGTAATATTTAGAGTAATGAAATTATGGGATCCTTCATTATAGGTAGTAATGTTAGTTTCATGATTAATAAAGACTTTTTTGAACTAATTTTCATAGTTGATTTAACATGATATGAAATAGATAATAAATGTTATGCTAGATAAATTAATAAGTATTAATTTGTATAAGGAATATAGTCAGTAACTTCAGTGAATAGGCGATATGAGAATAAAATCAGGCTATTGACCGTCTATGGTGTACGACGGGTAATACTAATATCAGGCGCACTTACACTTATATAGTAAGATACTAGACGGAAAACTTGTTTGAAAAATGAAAAATAAAAAAAAAAAAAAAAAAAAACAAAAAAAAAACTGT